>JAABOM020000110.1:22925386-22954428 GCA_011800125.2 Solanum clarkiae
ACCGAACGTTGACTTGACCCAGTAAATATGTTTGATTTTTTTTACACTTTTATTAGTATGATTAAGTGTAATTTGTCCTTTTTAGTTCATCACTGATAGATTTTTTTTATATATTTTAAAAAAATTTAAATCGTTAATTATTGCGATTTATATTGCATTGTATGTTAGTTTAAATAATATATTATTTATTTTGTTCTAATTTATGATTATGTATACAACATTTTTGAGAGTCAATAAATTTTTTTCAATTTTTGGTTAAATTATTAATTATTGCAAGTGAGCCCTAGTTTTATTGGTATGTAAGAATGGAGAAAAATGAAATAATATCAAGCAAACCCCAATTATGTTGCTATGCAAAAGTGAAGCAAAATTAAAGGTTGTTACTGGATTCAAACAACGACATTTAGCTTGAATTTTCAGGTCGAAATCACTGACCAAGCAGGTCTATTATGTGAAAGTGCCCCGGAATTTTAATTTATTTACGAAATTATGTTGCCATGCAAAAATGTAGCAAAATTAAAGGCTGCAACTATGGGGTTCAAACCAGCAACATTCAGCTTGGTATATCATGCTGGAACCACTGAGCCAAACTGATTTCTTATGCAGAAGTGCCCCGCGTTGACGAAGACGTGTGTGCTTATTCCCTCTTCTTAGTATGTAATAATATATATATCACTTACATGAAATTGTAAATCCATGTGAAACTCATTATAATATTATGCAGAAATAATAATCATTTCTCAATTGTAGGAGTTGAATAGTAATTATTTGTTCATTTTATGGTATGAATCTCATTCAGCGTTCAATTCCTGCATTGAGATATAATTGACTTCAGCTTCATGGATTATAGAGTCCAATATCTAAAAAAAAAAATACTCACAATAAATATCTCTTCATTCTCAAAAGTTTAAACTCGAAATCTATAATAAAGTATAAAATAATTTGAACCATCCCATCAAAATTCATATTGACTACTCTACAAAGTTAGTTAAAGGGAAAGCTCAATTGGTGTTCCATAGTCCATTCCGCACATCTTTATGAAAATATGAGAATATATTTAAGTTACATATGTAATATATTTTATGCATAAAGTAATTTCCACTTACATGTCCCACCATCTCTAAGTTTATTTTGGTGTGATGGGGTTGACCATATACTAAAAAAATAGCCTATCTTTTTTGGGTTTCATAGTTCACATGTTGTATAGGACCCAAAATATCTGTCAACTATGGTTCCACCAATATTAATGGCCCCATTTTCTTCACAAATATAAAAGTCTTGTAATCCTTTATAACCTGCCATCAAGTTTTTGCTATGTTAGTAATGTCTTTCATATCTTTTTCTACTGTACTACTGTCACTTAATGAAAGTTTCTGTTCTTTTTAGGGTTGATAGAATTCAAATCATAATCAATTTCAATATTTCTTTTTACCCCTTGGCGGAACCAACTTTAGAGCTATGGATGGATTCAATAAAACTTAACAATTTTAGTTCAAACCTTAAATTTATATTCAAAACTTATTTAATATTGTTAAGACACAAAGTCCCACATTGGTGGTTAATGGGATGGATGGTCTCCTTATAAGGCTTAGGCAATCCTCCTCCCTTTGAGCTAGCTTTTGAGGTGTGAGTTAGGTCTAAAACCTACTTCAACATGGTATCAGAACAAAGCCCGTCTCACCCAATGTTGGACCTAAGCACCAGATGCGTGAGTTAGTCTTAAGACTTACTTCAACAAATATATATTATTCAAAACTCAATAAATAAAAAAAATATTCTAATTAAAAATTCTAGTCTTCACCTCTTTATTCATTTAATTATTGTATATTGATCTAATCAGATAAAATTCAAATATTTTAGAAGTACATAAAGGAGTAGTACAAGCACAAACTTTTACAGTTAGATATTTTATATTCTTTTAAGTGTTTATAAGCAACATTATTTTTAAAACTCTCTCTAAGCTCATTATAATAAATAAAGAATTTTGAATCAATATATAATATACTATGAATATTTATAATTAACATTCTATATAAATATCGTTAAAGATTTTACTGACTTTGAATGTAATTTTACTAACTCAATTTCTACAAAAATATTTTTATGATAACATCTATTGCCTTAAAATATATCTTTTTTTCTAAACAACAATAATCAAGCAATATAAAGAGTGAAGAATTCTGATGTTAGTAACTTCTTTAATAATGTAATTACCACTAAAAATATATTTAAAAAGCTCCCTAACGTAATTATATTTAATCTATTTAAAGTAGACAATCTTACAAGAGACATTTGGCCCGTTGCCATAGAAGGGGAAGTTGAAAGAGACAATCCTAATTAGTTGGTCTCGAATAATTAAAGAAACAAAAGTGACAAAAAAATAGTGAGGGTTGCTCATAAAGCTATAGACAATTTTTCAAAAATTAAACAGTTGATTGTCTTAGATTAAGTTTCAGACACCGCAATACGGACTAAGTCGATGCTACAGGTGATATTCTATAACAAAAGTTAAGAGGTAGACTTTTTTTGTTAATGTCTTCTTAATCGAATTCATCACACCGAATTTACCTAGTGTGTTGTATATTTTATAGGGGAATTTTCATAAATAGCCTAGGTTTGAAATTTAATATGGTCAAATAATTATGCTTTACATATATCATGGTCATCTGGAAACAGTTGTTTTATGTTTTTAAACATAGGGGTTAGGCTGCATACATCCGACCCCCCACCCCGCAATGAGCGGGAGCCTTTTGAGGAACTGGGGTATGTTGTTGTTGTTGTTATATATAATTACACAGCATAACCTCGGCCTATGTGACCTGGAGGAGAGGAGAGAGGCAAGTGAGTTTGAGAGACGGAGGAGAGAGGTGAATTGTATATGTATATTTGTCAAATTATATGTGTATATCTGTCAAATAATTATATATATGTAACTAATATAAATGTGTATTTATATATCTGGCAGGTGAGATTGAGAGAGGAAGGATAGAGACGAGCGAGAGAGGCAAAGAGTGAAGAGAGGCGAATTATATATGTATATCTGTCGAATTGACTATGTATATTTATACAAATAATTGTATATATGCAGTCAGTATACATATGTAGTTGTATAGCTGACAAGAAATTGAAGAGAGAGAGGAGAGAGGAGAGAGAAAGAGGAAAATAGCAACAAAATCCTAACTATAGCAACAAAATCATAACTATTCTTGTAAGTTATAATTTTTTTCAAATTATAATTGTATAATATAAATATATATCATATGTTTGTTTAGTTACGTTATTTTTTCTATTTTACATCATTTAAGAGTTATTATATAAGAGTGAGTTTACTCAATTACACTCGAAGAATAGGGATTGCCGAATTCCCTGGGCCCAAAAACAAAAAGTTCCAAATAAAACAAAGGTGTTGATGCATAATATATGGTCCAATGAATCAAAAAGTACTTATTAGTCAAGCTAATTAATTAAGAAAACCTTTTAACAGACAAAGGTAATAGAGAGTCTTTTTGGGTGAGATTAGACACCACATAATATATGGTCCAATGAATCAATTGAAATATTTTGTAGGGAATTCCACAGTTGATGACTTGTGATTTTGTTATGTCATTACAATCATAGTGCACATCATGTGAAGTTTGAGAGAACTCTTGGCCACTAAAAAATCATTTATTAAAATTCCCCACAAAAAATTAATGACAATTTTTATAGATATTTTAGTTAAATCAATGAAAAAATTAAAAAGTATTTTAGTATTTAATGAGAATTTATTTTTCATTGTATTTATTTGAAATCTTTCCTAGCTACCGGGGAAGGGGAGGTGGAGCTAGAACTTTTTGTAGAATATAATAATAAAATCGAATCGAAGCTGTAATTGCATATTAATAATAATATAAGTAATATCAGTATAGAATAGATATCTAATAGGTAGATTGACGGTAGATTCTCATTGAGAATTAAGACTGACTTGCTCGAGAAGTGAACCGGCTATCAAAAGCTTGATTCCTCTACTTGCGGTTGGCGTGACACGCCTAAATCTTCCACAACTCCGAAAAGAGAATTTCTATATCTCACATCTACTTAAATTAATTGTGAGAATATGAGAATCTTTTTCATTGAATTGAAAGAATTTTCTATTGAAGGGAAGATCGACGCTTGTACTGCTCTCCCACAACCCCGTTTTCACGGTTTAGGCTGCTCCCATTTCGCTCGCCGTTACTACGAGAATTGCTTTTGCTTTTTTTTCCTCTGGCTACTAAGATGTTTCAGTTCGCCACGACATGAGAGTCCAACTACATTACCAGAATCCATGTTGTATATTTGAAAGAGGTTGACCTCCTTGCTTCTCTCATGGTACACTCCTCTTCCCGCCGAGCCTCCTTTCTCCTCGGTCCACTTAGAGCACAGCGTGTTCGCCACCACACTGGAATAGTTCTCTCTCTTCATAACATAATTTTTTCATTGATTAGGAATGAAAGAAATGTCTATTTCTGGTAGTGCTCTTTTTATAAAAAAGAAATTGAGTTATTAGATATTTTGGTTTAAATCTCATGTCAAAATCTTTTTATATTTAGATGCATTAATATATTGGACACATGACTAGAATTTCCGCAGGTATATTGGATACATGACTAGTATTTATGCAGGTATGTTATATGTGTATTTCATATTAACTATGTAAATAAAATCAGTGAAGATAAAATAATGAAAGTTATTTGCCAGATACAATTATACAACACATTACTACATTTTAGAAGGGTTATTATGTACGATTGCCTATACACCAGAGGGTATGGTGTGCGTTGTGAATGTGATTGCTCATTTCATAATTAAAAATTTTGAGATTGAGTTCGGAAAATAAAAAAGATCTTTAGTAAGGAGCATTTTTATCCAAATGGAGTGTGTAACATACTAAACACTACTCTTTTATATATATATATATATATATCATGTCGGTATCATATAAAATGAGCTCAATCCTCTACAATATCCTGGTGGTATATTGATATTGGTATCATATAATTTTGAGCTCCTTTTTAATAAATAAAATAATTACGAGAAAAGTATTAAAGTCACAAATTTATTTATTAAACTCTAAACTAGTAGAAAATCTATTCTTTGTGATACGCTGTCGGTATATTGATACTATATCAGTATCATATGAGACTAAGCTTAATCCTCTGTGATACCCTGATACCCTGTCGGTATGTTGATATCCTATTATTATATCATACAATATGGATGCCGACATCAGCATGATATTAACACACGAATTTTAATAATAGAAGGCATAAATGTACGAGAATATATGAATCTACATTATTTGTATTAAAGAGGCATAAGCTTAGTTTTTTCGAGACAAATTTGAACTGGGCCTAGAATTTAGCCTTATGCATGATCCATGGGTTAATAGTAGGGCTTTGTACATAATCATTCGTGTGACAACTTTTTTTAACAAAATGGTCACATGTATATGTAATATATCTGTAACACCTTAAACCTTTGGCTAAGAGTGAAACAGTTCTATGCGTAAGGGTCAGCCCTAAGTGCGAGAAAGTAATTGGATGCGAGTTAAGGTCATGAGGTGTTTTTAAATGAATTTGGCGTTTGGATTTAACAAAGAAGCTAAAGTCAATTTTATGTATAATAGTGTATAAAACTGTATAATATCTTCAGTAATTTTATAAAATATTACATATTGAGCATATAATATTGTATATCATGTCTTTAAATATTTTTATAAAAAGAAAATATATAAATTTTCATATATTATTGTATATCGTATTGAGTTTTAGGCTAAAAATTTATAATATAAGTTTTGACTTTAATCTAGTTGTAGTTATAACAGGGAAATGACTATGGAATTGCCTCTTTTATTATTGTACTGCCGCTAATTTTAGTGCCACTTTTGTAGTGCTACTACCGTTCGATTTTGAGAGGCACTTAATTCGTATGTCTTTGGGATATAGTTTAATTATATATGAATTATGTATTAACTATTCAATTTCGAGCAATTCAAAATTACCTCTAAATATTTTCTAATTTTAGATATGAAATCATTTCTATATTTCGAGTCTTTCGATATATTCGCTCAAAAATATTCACATTTTCCGTACGTTAATTTTTTATTTTTTTTAAGGAAAAAAAGGAGGTGAGATGAAGAAGAATGATGTATCACACGAACAATTGAAGAATCAAAGAAGAAGAAGAAGAATTTGAGTAAATAAATTTGCCGAAGGATCATGTGGTGTATTTATCCTTTGAAAAGAGATAATTTCAGATATATATAATAAATTAATTAATTTATAATAAATATAGTGCTCTTTTATTTCATAAGAAAAGACCAAAATATTAAAAAATATACATGATTATACAATACAGCCTGCCAAAAGTAATAGAACATATACACCAGCTATATAATGTAGATTATTTACACACAAGTTATACAATAAATATACATTATAATACATTCAAAAATAAAAATAACTTCGCTATATATAATATGTTCTAGTAAAACATTTTTTTTCGTATCAAACACACCCTAAATCGCTCAAATTTGAGCGACTCATCTATTTATTAACTCAATGTACACTAAATTGCTTAATACGTTATTTTTGTTGACTCACTTGTTTTACTTGCCACATGTCTTCTTTTGATTCGACTACTTATCGGGTCTGAATTTTACCCCATATATATAATTACAACCCCCAATTTCAAATATCAGTCATTTTAACAAATTGAATTCGTCTCATTATATTATTGTATGTATGTATATTTATAGTTTAGCCCTATGAATTCTCCTTTGCCATATTAATTAATTCAATATCAACATGACAAATCAGCTCTTATCAACAAGACCTGGCTGCATATTTCTATCACTATTCTACTAATTCAGAAAGTACTCTATTTATTCTCAAATACTTGTCACAATGTTCATTTTAAGAGTTAAATGATATAAATTTTAATTAATATTTTCAGATGTGTTCTTTTAATTATATTATATTAAAAAAGATTACAAATTATAGTACTCTAACATGTACATTAGATTGTGGATGGTATGAGGTCACGACCTTATGTTGCTTCACACTATACTTAGCCAACAGAGAACGGAATATCTTGTTACAGAAATGAGAATCCATCACTGATGATAGCTCTAGGAGTTCTAAATTGGGAATAAATATTCTTTCGGAGAAACACAACAACAATCTTGCTCACATTGTTTGGTAAGGCAACTGCGTCAACCCATTTGGAGTCATAGTCAACCGCATCCAGAATGTATTTCATCCCACATGAGCTTATGAATGGTCCCATGAAATCAATGCCCAAAACGTCAAATAGTTCAATCTTCAAGATAGGAGTCATGGGTAATTCTTGTTGTCTCGAGATATTCCCTTGTCTTTGGCATGGGTCACAGTTCTTGGCCAAATCATGAGCATCATATGGAGGGCCAGCAATATCTGCATCGCAAACGTGGGCAAGACATTATATCGTTATGATGCTCATAGTGATGGTTGTCGGTTAGAGAAACAAAAACTCTCAAATTTACATATGGATATGAGCCTGATTATACAACGTCTTTCCCACATTGCTGGAGCCATCTCATACTTTGCCAGGGCAAGGGACGAAGTACTAGTTGAGTAGATCTATCCAAAATCGTGCCATCTCAGTGGCAAATGAGGAGTTGTAATCTTGGTACAATCCTATCCTACACTGGCTACATAGTTTATGAGTTTAAGTTATTATTACTCTTACTCATATCGGTGCTCAAGACTACACCCAAAAGTATTAATTACATGCTTATACTTAAAAGAATATAGTTGCACAAAGTGTTATTTTCTCAAAACGGACTAAAATCATAGATCTCATGCTTCTCTGTTCATAAAATACGTATACTAATACTTTTCTTGAGTTTAAGGCAAGATTTAGAAATTCATAGATTTTCGTAGTAACCTTAGCGTGAACTAATTTAGCAATTAGAAGTAGTATCTCGACTTAAGAGCTCAATAAAATAGAAAAATTTAGTAATTATCATGCTTTTCTTTAAAAGTAACATAAACAAGATCACATTTACTCGTTATGAAGACTTCAAAAGTAGCATAAACAAGAACGTTTACTCGTAATGAAGGAATCTTATTCTCAACTAATAACTAGATATTTGAAGAAACTAATAGTTACACGATGGTAGGATAATGTAGTATGATTTTTGTAAGCTTTACATACCTGGAAAAACTAGATTCTTGAAGATTTTTCAAGCTCTACCTTTTCTCCCTTGAAACTACATTTTAAGTCTTGAGAATATTTTGAGCGTAATGAGATCGACTGATAATTTTGAGAGGATTAATTAGGTGTAAAATCGTCAAGTTTAAGCTTCGAAAAGGTAGGAAAGGACTAAAATAACCATTCTTAAAAATGCTACAAGGTCGTCTACAAGACCGTCTACAGGCCGTAGAACCCATCCATAGAATCCCAGGTATATTTCGGGGTCCTGGAAATCATTCTATGGGCCTGAACTACATACCTAGAAACTTCTACGACCCGTAGTTGGGTCCGTTAATTTTGGAACCCAAGATTTGACTTGTACGAGTCAATCCATGAGCTGAAAGTATGAACTCGAAGTTCAATCTACGACCCGTAATTGAGGTTCATAGAACCAACTCTGTTCTAGCAGTCCGTAGTAAAATGATCATAATTTTTTGCTTCGAACTCTAAATGAGACAATCTTGGTGATGCTAGAAAGAGAATTCAGAGAACTTTAATTTTATAGGTCGTGGATTATCTAATTCTTTGTATGCTGAGAGTTATAGTCATTTAAAATTGACTCTTGCATAATCTAATGTGAAAAACTTAATAGGTAAAAAAGTTTGAACTCGACTAAGTACTAGGGGTTTCTTGTTACCCTAAACAACTTCCAATACCGTTCTAATGTATAGGAATGAACCTTAAAATATAATGACAAGTAACGCATTGCTAGGTTCAAGTTTATATACTTATGATGGAAAAAATTCAAATTCTAAGAATAGAGTTGTAGTGTGTTACAATTTGCCTCTTCATTCTTGATACCATCAGAGTACATATATTGTTCGATGGTATCAAATGCGCAAGTAGTCATAAACATAAGGGAATATGAAAAAAAAGGAGTAGCCGCTATAATTTCCCTTTTTGGGGTACAGTTTTTCTTTTTCATGAAAAAGTATTAAGTTATTTGATAATTGTGAAGATAATTTTTCAAATTTTAAAAAATTTCATTTTCTTACTCACAAATTTTAGCTTTTTTTAAAGTAAGATGTGTGTTCACCTTTATCTCATCTTCAAAACTAAAGTTTAATAAAATTTCCCCAAACATGTTCACTCGCATTCATAATACGAACAAAGAATTTTGAAACAGTAATAGATCGAAATAAAAAACAATTGATCGAAAAATTTTTGCTTTTTCTTGATGGTACCGGTTAACTTTTGCATCGTAAATCACATTTTGCAACAAAATTATTTATAATAACATATTTATAATAACACTGGATGGTTAATTACTTATATTATTACCAATAGTGTTATTTTATAAAAGGAATTTTAATTACTTATTTATTCTTCGAATCAGATACAAAATTATTTACTAATTCTAAATTACCAAAAAAAAAAATTCTTTGAAGATTTGACTTTTCTACGAGTCAAATCATTACATTTAGATTTTCTTTGAGATACTTTTCATTGCCGGTCATCAAGCTCAGAATACCGGTCAAATTTTGCTTTAGATTTTAAATACCAAATATACACTAAATTCTATTTGGAAAGTCACTATGGTAACTAAATTTGATATAATTGAATCTAATTACGTTGTCTAGCTTGTTTGATTGGGCAGGTAATTTAGTGTAATTGGCAGGATGTAATTACACTCTCCAATTTACATGGGGAGGCTGTGAATTGCAAGTTATTACATAATGTAATTACAAGTTAATCACTTTTTAATTTCTTTCTTTTATTTCTATTTTTATTTTTATAATTTTAAATGCTTTTTGTTTTATTATTTTAATTTTTTACAAAAAATATATTTTATTTTATAATATTTTTTTATTTCATACTCATTCTCAACCTTTACTTCATGTGATTTCATGCAATTTTTCACGTTATCTTTTTTATTTATCTATTTTAATATTTATTTATTTATTTATTTATTTCATTAGTATGATTTTGTTCATATTCTTATTTTTAAATTAAAGTTTAATTCATAGTTGAATAAAGTTATAAATTTACCTTTTTCTTTAAATCATATTTATGCACGCCATGTTAAAATTTGACATAAAAATATTATGTTAAAACTTTTACATGGGTTACTAATTTTTTATGTTATATTTTTAATTTCATTTGTGTTGGTAATATATGACTTGATACTTTTCTTTTAATATAAATAAATATACAAAAGGCAACTAATACAAATACAAATATGCATGACAATAGATGAATGTTTTTTTTTTTTTTATATGATACAAATATAAATACGCATAAATACAAATCCAATTATTGTCAAACGTAACTTTGATACAACTGTTTCCGTTGATATTAATTGTATTTCATTAATATACTTGAATTTGATATAATTGTATTTGCTTATACAATTTATTTATTGATACAAATTATATTCAGATACAAACTATATTCGTAAATGTAATTATATGTATTGACACATATATATATTAATTGTATACAATTATCTAGAAGATATACAAATACACAAATGGTACTCGTTAATATAATTGTATTCACAAATACATATATATACTAGTTATATATATAATTATTCACTAGATATACAAACACAATTCGTCTCTCTCATTTCCCTGCCCGCTTGCTCGCTTCTCTTCCATCTTCCATCTTCCAACCTCGTTCACCTTTCTCCTTCTCGTAGCATATAACTACGAATTATAACTAAACAAATTATAGTTAAAGAGCCTTAATATATTTTAGTCTAGTTCCAAAACTAAGTCATAATGGTTATTTGTATGACATTAATAAATACATAAGTTTTGCTTTAGATTTTAAACATCAAATATACACCAAATATATATTTCACTCTTTTCAACTGCTCTCTGCATTTGTTGTCAAAACAAAAATATCACAAATTGTGTGATTTGCTTTGTAATTTGAGTTTATCGAAATTCAATAAATTGAAGTGCTACTTTTGTAGCATAATTTCCGTTCGATTTTGAGAGGCACTTAATTAATCAGGATATAACTTGACTATACATGAAGTATTTGAGCAACTTAAAATTACTTCTAAACAGTCCCTAATTTTAGATATGAAATCTTCTCAATATTTCGAGTCTTTTGCTATATTCGCTCAAAAATATCCACATTTTTCATACGTTAATTTTATTTTTTTGAAAAAAAAGGAGGGTGTTGACATTCCGAAGGCGCAACGTTGTGGCAACTCAATAAAAAATAATTAAATAATAGAATTTAAAAGGAAAAATAATTTAATTTGGAGTTTGAGAGTCGTCACCTAATTTTAAGGATAATTAGGAAACTAATTAATTATTTACAAAATAGTCTGCGAACCAAAAATTTCGAGTAAGGCTCAAGTTATTCCGAAGGGAAAGTATTAGCACCATTCGAAATCCACAACTGTGGGTCCCAACTAAATTCATTTTCTACAAATTGAGAAGGAAACAACCTCTCAACTTCTATGAGGTAGCGGTAAGGTCTGCGTACGATATACCCTCTCCAGGCCCCACTTGTGGGATATCACTGGGTATGTTGTTGTTGTTGTTGTTGAGAAGGAGATACACAATATAACACAAGTACGATAATCATGAAATACAATACACAAAAATAATATACACAACAATGAAAAAAATAAAGAATAAACTAAAATTGTTCCGTCTTTTTAATTGGGGGGGGGAGGGGAGAGGCCTCGAAATCCAACGGATAGATTCGTCATTGGCCAATTCAATAAGTAATGTGTACGTAACTTAAACTAAAATTTTCTAATTTTAAAATATAAGAAATATGAGATAAAACTAAACTTTTTCCATCTTTTTGAATGGAAAGGCCTCAAAATCCGACGGATAGATCCTTCATTAGACATGAATTCTAACATAAAATGAATATGAACTTAAACTAAAAAAAAATTGAATTTTAATATGTAACAAATATGAATATAAACTAAATTTTTCTGTCTTTTGAATGGGAAGGTCTCGAAATCCGACGGATAGATCCTTCGTCGGCCAATTTAGACATGAATTCTAAGATATAATGAATATGAACTTAAACTAAAAAAATTGAATTTTAATATGTCACAAATATGAATATAAACTAACTTTTTCCGTCTTTTAGAATGGGGAGGCCTCGAAATCCGACGAATAGGTCTTTCATCGGCCAATTTAGACGAAACAATATTCAAACAAATTAACGATAATCAAATTAAAATTATTGAAAAGCAATAAAAGCAATCACAATGAGGGGAGAGCAATATCCTACAATTTTAGCTAAATATCAATTATAAGTGAGCAATATTACATTCAAGAGCAGAAGATGTAGGTACTGTAGAGTATTTCAATTATTCAACCAACAAATAAATAGAAAGGAAACAAAGTAAAACTAGACCAACCAAACAAAGAATGAGTTTACCAAGAATGACAAAATATAACATCAGATAATCTTAAAATTAAAGAAAATAAGAAACTAAAATTAGTACAATCAAAATAGCAAAGAAATTATCTAAAACAAACAATTAGTGAATTAGCAAAAGATCCAAAACGAGGCCTAAATAAAAGAACAAACCAAATAAACAAAAGCAACCCAACAATATTGAATCAACAGCAAATAACATGAGAATAGAATGAAATACGAGTTACCGGAGAGAGTATTTGCTAATCATTTCAAGGCGGCTGTTCACGAGTAGAGATCCGAACGGCTTCTAGCTTTATTTGTCGGAGTTCATCATTTCAGTGGAGATAGAGCTTGAAAGCTTGGAACTGACTGAATTCGATAATCTTTTATTGACAATGACGATGGTGATGTTGGATTTTGATTACCGGAAGTGGCTGATTTTGATTATAATGGGATGGGGTTTTGAAGTCGATTTGGAGGTGGTGACGGGTTGTTGTTTGATGGTTTTGAAGCTGATTTTGTGGGGGTTTTCGGTGAGTTTTTGGGTGGAATTTCTGATGCGTTTTGGTGTTGTTTTATGAAGAGAAAAGGTGAGAAAGAAGGTCGGGTTTGGGGTCGGTTTTGGGCTGCATTTTGGGGCAGAAATGGGGGAGAAATGGGGCTTATTTTGCTGACTGATATTGGAGGTTTGTGGTGGTGTTTTCAAGCAACTTTTGGTGGTGTTTTGGAGGTGATTTGGTGCTAGTTCAGTTGTGGTTTTGTGGCTGCGTTTTGGGGCAGAAATGGGGGCGAAATGGGGCTGATTTCGCTGACTGATATTGGAGGTTTGTGGTGGTGTTTTCAGGCAGCTTTTGGTGGTGTTTTGGAGATGATTTGGTGCTGGTTCGGTAGTGCTTTTGGTGTGCGTACGGGGATCGTTTTGGGCTGGTTTCCGGCAGTTTTGTGGTGGGTTTTTGAGGGGTTTTGCTGGTGCATTTGGGGCTGGTTGTGGCTGCATTTCCAGCGGGGTTTTGGTGGGGATTCGGGTGTTAAAATGGTGGAGAAATGGTGCTGCTATGGTGGTGGTTTTTTGGTGATTGTGGGGGTTGAAAATGGTGGTGTTAGCGACTGATTTGAGGTCATTTCGGGGTTGTTGGTGCGGCTGATTTCGGGGTTGATTGGAGGTGTTGCGCGGCAGCCATGGTGGTGGCTAGGTGAAGAAGAGGATGGAGATTTTCCGGCGAGGTGAGGGCAAGAAGGAGAGGGGCTGCCGGAGAAGAAGATGACTAGTGAAACTCAAAGAATCTAAAAATTATTAAATTCTAATCTCAATATTATTCATCCACACCTAATTGTATACACATTTTATGTCAAAATCTAATGGGCTAGAAAGATAATGGGTCCAAATTGTGGACCACTAAAACATGCATATAAATATATCGAGGCAAGAAAAATGAATTACTAGATTATGTTAAAATTTAAAACTAAATAAATCAAATCCTAATTAATATTTTTAAAAACAAAAATAATTATCAAAATTAAACTAAAATTATCCAAAAAGTATTTTAAACTATTTTAAAATATTAACATAAAAAGTAAAAAAAAAATTGAAGTGTTGGACCAAAATTGAGTGTCAACAGAGGGATGAAGAAGAGAAGAATGATGAATCACATGAACAATTGAAGAATCAAAGAAGAAGAATTTGAGACTGGAAAAAGAATAACAGAAGAAGAAGAATTTGCAGCGTCTGGCTGAAAATGGCCCTTTATTTGGTAAATAAATTTGCCGAAGGATCATGCGGTGTAATTACCCTTTAAAAATGATAATTTCAAATATATATAACAAACCTCTTTTATTTAGGTAAAAAAATAACCCAAAATCATAGAAAATATACATGACTATACAACATAACTTGTCAAAAGACAAAAAAAAATATACACTGGTTGTACAATGTAAATTATTTATATATGAGTTATACACTAAATATATATCATAATATGCTCAAAAACTGAAAATAATTTGACTATACATAAAATATACACTGCATATATATATGCATATACACTGAATAACTATTTTTTTAATAATTATTTTGACTGAATGACCTTACCCTATAATTATCCCAACAAGTTATTAATTTCTTGTCTAACCAAAGAAAGGGAAGAAAAGTGCATTTCAATTGGCCTTTTTCCTTCCATTTTCCCTTCATTTCATTTCCTTCTAATTCGTATTAGAGCCTGAACTTTTGTTTGTTTATCATTAATTACTTATGTCAGATATACACACACCATGCCAGTTTGCCATTAAAAATATAAACAACAAAACAATATAATCAGAACAATTTAATAGCTTCTTCTTGTGACAAATTCTAAATGGAGCAAATGGACCAATAGAAGCTAAAAACTTGAAGTAGACTCTTGGAAAAAATTATTTCCTTGTAATGCAATTAAGGGACCCCTCTAAAACAAACTTTCTTTTAACTTCAAAACTTATTATTTCATCATTACTAATAAGTCCCCTATTGTAACAAATATGCTAGCTACTTCAGGAAAACTATATTCCAATTACAAGAATTCAAGATGTGCTTTCTTTTTTCTACTAACATACTCCAAATGCAGTTTCATTTTAGAGCGACTCAAATAATAAGTATTAATATAGCATATTTATCTTTAAATATACATAGCTGAAGTTTACCCTTACATTATTATACTTGTAAATTCATGTTAGAAGTTTTATTTCCTATGAACCTTTTTAATTGTTTTAAACTATTAACATGTTTATCTTATAACATTTGTGTTATGTACTATTTTACTGTATTATAAATTATAAATTCAGAGGCTTACGTCTCACCATATACTAAATAAAACACTCCACCTTTTAAGAGTCTGTTTGGATGAGCTTATTGTTTTTAACTCATAAGCCAAAAGTCATAAGTTAGGATCCTAACTTATATCATTTGGCTTATTATGGCCATTTTGACTTAAAACAAATGCTTATAAGTACTTTTTTAATTAACCCAAACACTCCAAAAATGCTTAAAAGCTATTTTGACATAAAAGTGCTTAAAATAAGTCAATCCAAACATGCTCTAAAACAATCAGACTAACAAATACTTAAAGGTATTTTAAATACCGGTTCCTCACCAAAAAAAAATCGAATAAATCAAAATACTGTTCTGAATTTTCATTGGCTTTGTGAAAGCTTAGATGTTTTTTTTTATTTCCCTGTCACAAAACCCATGCAACAACTGGGAGTTTAAATTCTCCAAGGACAAAGATTACTCTATCAAAGCTGATCTTTTCAAATTTCCCAAATTCTGCAGTTTTCTAACAAATAACTTGAATAATAAGGGATGTCAATGAAGGGAAAGAAAGAAGGGGTCATAGAAAGTGTGAAAAGTACAAGTGATTGGTAGAGTGGCAACTTCTTCTACAAGGATAAAGGTATGATTGAGACATAACACCAAGTGAAAAAAATTGTGAAAGTAATGAAATGAATGCATGATTTGTCTACAAGGCAAATAGCAAATGTTTATAAGGATAGTGACCCAAACTTCACCCTTTGTCTAAGCAAACTAAGACCCCCTTTCTCTTAATCTGTGTCTCTCTTATTTCTTTCATTTTTACCTACCATGAACATCATCTACACCTTATTTTCATCATGGGATGGCTTCAATCCCTCTTCTCTCCATTGAAGAAGATTTGGTTTCGTCTTCACTCTGCTCCCAAGAAGAGTATGTTCCTCCATCACCTCTAGTTATATTGTCTTCACTTTTATGTAGTAGAGTTTTTCTTATGTCAAAGATTTTGTATGTATACTTAGATAACTAGGTCTCATTTATCAGACAGATCCATAATCTAGACGTTGTGAGTTTTGGTATGTGTTACCTCCATCTGTACTTAATTCTTGCACGTCTATATGGGGTTCAAACATAAAATTCTGTCTACTTCAGATACTCGTCCGATAAGGCACTGCTCCTTCAATGGCAAAAACTCACATCTATAGAACCAACATTTCCTTCTTGAATCAAATTCAAGCCTATTTTGATAGCTGAAATTGAACTGTTATTGAATTGGAATAGTGCTTGGGGAAGAAAGAGAAAGATAATAAGTTTAATTAGCTAAGTCCCTTTAATTGCTTAGGGGAATCAGCCTTCTCTACTCTTTTATTAACTGATTAATGTATCAAATTCCATTTACCCTACGGGTGAGAATTAAAGATGAGTTGCTTCCTTTGCATCCATATATGTTTTCATTTATAATGTAAACTTCATTAGTACATTCTTCATCGATTCATCAACAAAAATTTAACTTTTTGCTTTTACTAAACTTCTTTATTCTTCATGTTTCAGGAAGAGGGATATATATACTCTACGAGGATGTTAAATCTTGCCCTTGTGAAGATGTTCAAGTGCTTTGGTCCATACTAGTGGAGTCTCATCCACATTCTGTGCCACCAAGAAAATAAGGGTCTTTACATAAGCACAAAAAGAAAAGGAGGGGAGATTTAATTTTACAGTCACATGTACATATATCACACCACTTTTGTCCCAACATAGGTTTTCTTTGTTCAAGTTTTCAATCTTTTGTGAGTGAGGTCCATCTGAACAAGTCTTTAATTTATTGAAACCTATGTCTTTCTCTTGATTTGAGTTGCACATTCTTCAAACTGTGGTAAATATTTATAAGTAATTTTTTATGGGAGTTGAGCTAAAAGGAAGAAAAAGAACTGATACATAATGGAATTGCAATATTAAATGCTCGTAGGAGAATCAAAAGTATCTATTCAAGAGGATAGAAAAGTTATTTTAAAGTAAAGTCTCATTATCTTATTGTCAATTGTTGCCCTGTCAGCTTCAACAGTTGATGAGTCGACATACTTACTAGTATTAAATAAAGTTGACCTAAGGGCTAAAAATAAGGACGTTAGATTGAGATGTGATTGCCATTTCGACATACTTCTTGATACTTTTGACTTAACAATTATACTCTATTGACTAAGGACAAGTCTGCAACCACCAAACATTTTTATCATTTAACAATAAACACATGGTAAACCACACTATTTATTTAATGATTCCAGATTTGATCTCCTTAAAAACAGGCAACTTACATTTACTTCTCCCTCGTGTGAAACTTAAAAACAGGGCAACATTACAAATTTTCTGATCTTAGAAAATGTCTATGAAACATCATAATATCTTGCAAAAAATGAAACAAAGACATCTGAATTCTAACCAGGGAGAGTATGCCCACATTGAAATGACATGCGAATGCACAATTCCATCCCGTCGTTGTAGACTCATTTAGGTCTCGAGTCAATTTATCTCATCTCTACAAACTTTTTGTTTTTGCTGCTGAGGAAACATTTCATCTCTAAAATTTTTCGTCAGGCAAATTGATCAATGATAACCCACATACTATTGGAGCAAGTGAAGACACAGATTAACCACAATGAAGAATATAATCGTCAGAAGTGAAGAAAAATTAATCAAAATGATGAAGAGCAATTTCTTTTTATTCCATACGGATATGAAAGTAAGATAAGTACAATAATTATAGCTTTTTGATAAGTAAAAGGTAGTTTATTGGTGTGCAGCAACATGCTATGAGTACATACAGGAGGGATAGCCACATTACAAATTATGTAACAAGCTCAAAAGACCAATCATGGCTTTATGTCTTTTGCAATTGCCAAGTTGCACCATAAAAACAAAAGAGAAATGCATCTATACTTAATGCTGGTTATTTCTTTCTTCCTGCTTTCAAATATTCTTGAGTTCCCTCCAAATGAATCACAATGATCATAACTTAGTCCCACTTGATCAAACTTTACGATAAAATCAAAGTCAAACACAAACACCAGCTTCAGTAGCCAATTGAATATTATTGTTAAGATAAAAACAAATGATATATTAACTAGCCTTAGGGTAACATGAGAATTGGGTTTGACTTGGAGGACCGACTTACAGCACTATAAAGCAGAGGAAGGGTAACGACCAACAACACTGGGCAGCCAATTCTGAAAGAATGAAACAGCATCAAGCTCTGCTGGAGACAATCCGCCAAGGGGTGTGACAGTTATCTGTGATAAATGACAGTGAAAATAACAATCATAGGTCTTTCTCATCAAAGAACTAACAACCATATAAAACAATACAACATACATATCCTTCTTGGAGAGAAGAGTAGTCTGTATCACCATTCTCCACTAGAATTCTTGTTACCTAGAAAGGGAAGAGTAATATCAATAAGTTACCCCATTAAAACCTGTATAAATTACTTCTCTATCTTACGTCCTCTCAAAGAATCAGCAACAAACAAAAATCTGGTGTGTCATACAAAAAAAGAGTAGCATCTTTCAGAGGGATATTTTAGTGAAGTTATTATTTGCTAAGATTGTCTAGTTATTTTTAACAAGGAACAGTTGCCTGGTTTTTATAAATGCTGCTCCAGTATTTCTGGTAAGGGGCCACATGGGAGAGGAGGGAGGGGGAAAATCTGGTAGATAAAGATACAGCAATTGAGCAAGCACCTATAATGAAAGGGATCATACTCGTCTCTTAAACAGTAGAGGATCTAATGGTGCATTTTTTAAGGCTCTAGCATCTGTACTTTCTGATGAATTCGACTCCATAGTCATTGTGGACAAAACGTTTCCTCCCTCTCTTTCAGAAGTAACTTGCCTCCACCCCATTTTCACAAAACTTTTTCCTTGTCTGGTTAGACGGTATCCCTACAAAAACCAAGATAAACCTTTTGATGAAATAGTTAAGGGTCACTGATAACAATTTGTAAAACAAAGAATTCAAGTTTGAAGATCTTTCATCAAAGAGAAACTCATCTTGATATAGATAAGTATTAAGAAGTAAGTTGAGCCAGGCACATTATGATGGCTTGACAAAGTTTGTCTTATTACTTGAACATCAAACAAGGAAAACCACAATACTAGGGAAGCTATTCATTTTACAAGTACAATTTAATAGAAACGTATAGAAATATAAAGACAACGATGAAGAAACTACTATCCCATTTTTGTTTATACAGAGGAGACATTTGGTGCACTTTGTTCAGAACTACCTTGTCCATCCTAAACTACTTCATTTATACAAAAACATGCTTCAGTGACTTGAAATGATTCATCTAACCAAACTTCAGCTGTCAATAGAAATCTAAATGAAACAAGAGTTCAACAGTGAGTGAATGAAGTAAAATAAATCTGACTGCTGACGAGGCAAAAAAGAGATCACATACATGAAAAGTACATCAAGGTGAAGACCAACTTTTACATGATACTTTTGCAACTATGAAGACGGGAGTAAATCCCAACAGCTACATTTACATCAACACAGGAGTAAATCCCAACATCTACATTTACATCAAAGTTCCCTTTTCTAGGTGATTGTCTGTCATAAACAACAAAAACAAGCTAGCATAAAATTTACCTTGTGATTGACAACATCTGTTGGCACATCAATATTGAGAAAGCAATTCTGGGGATAGTGTTTTGTCTTGATTTCAGCCAATATAGCACTGATGATTGGTAAACAAGCTTTAGCAGCCAGTGTGAAGTCATTAATATTGCTTTTTCCACGAACCCTGAATTTAGCAATCCCAAGGAATAAGGAACAAGGAACAAAGAACAAAATCAATGATGCACCAAACAATTGCAGAATTTCTGGAGTGCGCCTCATTGCCTGAGTAGTAGCAATTTTAAGCAGAAGAAATTCAATATGCTTACTTGTCATGTTTAGTAATTCTGCAGCAAAAGTTAATATGTCTCATTCTTGTAAGTAAGAATTTTGCTACTAAACACCAAGTCAGTTTCAAAAGTATGTACCAGATGTTATCTGCCTCAACACAAGTTGTATCCATTAACTTAAATTGTTTATATTTCATTTTATTATTTGATGTTACTATCTAAAAATTGTCAATAAGAACCTATATAACTTGTATGTGGCACCATCATCAATAACTACTTTAGCACTCATACCATTACGATAAGTAGTGCATCAAAAGCAAAGCTATTTCAAGCGTGACATTGTGAAAGAAAGCGAAATTTTATGACAGACTGCTCGTCTAGTAATGACTTCATACATTTGGCTAGAGATAAATGCAAGACCACTTATCTTTTTCGAACAAAGTGGTCTTTTATGTATATGTGATTGTTCAAAATGTGATACGCATAATACTGCAAGGTAATTGAAATGCCTGGTTCAAATTCTTACTTATTTTTCGCAGTTCGCACTACCAGTATCTTAGTTTCCTTTGTCAATAGAAGTTCTTTTTTCCACCAAAAGTAATAAATAAATAGGAATAATTTTTAGAAACCCTCCTTCTGGTTTGGCTTTGTAACACTAGCTATGCTGATCCCTTATTTTGACTTTTTCCTACGATAATTCTTTTAATATATCTATTTTAAATACAAAAATTATAATTTAACGAATTTATCCTTTTAAATTCTTTAAGAATGAAAACCTAAACCCATTAGCTTTGAGTTTTTATTTTACAAGAATTTGTTAAACAAAAGAGTATGTTAGTAAGGATAAATTCGTCAAATTGTAACATTTTATATCGAGGAAAAATATGTTTAAAAAATGCTACAGAAAAATGTTGAAACATGGGAGATAGCGTAAAATAGTAAGCCACAAGGGAGGCTAGTGTTACGAAGTCAGACCTAAGGAGAGGTTTCCAAAATTATTCCAACATAAAAGGACGAGACTTACAAAGTTAGCTTTTTCATGCCAAAGGAAACATGACAAACTGTAGAATTTATATAGTGGACAATTGAAAAGAGAGGATGAAAATAAGTAATGAAGATTGATCAAAGATATAAGGATGTCAATGAAAGGCAGTAGTTCATTCAGTCTCATCCTGCAACATTACAGGGAAAAAAAGAGAAGAAGGAATTACAATATGTTCCTTGCCGAAAAAGAATTGGGATAGGACTCTATAAGATCTCCGAACACAGCCCAACCCCTCCCTTTCAAAATCAACCGTGACAGTCCCGTTCTATCCCACTCAAGTAGGTACACCAAATAAAGGAAGGAGTTCTCAGTTTCAAACTCTACATAATCCCAAAATTAAAAGGTCTCCTCCTTACTCAAGTTACCATCTTTTTCCAATAACTCATAAATCCCCCAGAATGCATGTTCCCATCTCTCCCAATTGGAGAGTATAATTATTGCATGGGATACATTTTCTTTTTATCAAGTAATGAGGGATGCAACACGAGGACCTTTTAAGGGTCACCCATCCTAGTACTACTCTGCATGAACATTACGGAAGAAAGATATGTACATGTTGTAAGATATTGATTCTCTCCCTCTAATCAATGAAACCTTCAACCCGTTAACCTGCTGCAACCATGAAAGGTAGATTAAATTACCTTTTCTCCCAATCTTTCATTTTACTTGAAATCCAAGTTAGTAAATCCTTGTGTCTATCCATCTCAAGCACAATAACCATTTTTCCAGTATCAAAGAAAGTTTCTGCCACCCCTCCTTTAAATAGTATGTTTCTTCATCCATATAATACTTTCAACATACTTGATCAAAAACCAAAAAAAGAACTTTCAGCATATTAAGGACCATCAATCAATTATGCTATCATAATATTCCTACTATATCAATAATCAAATGAAACTCACTGATTTCAAGCAACATGATTAACTTTTTGACCACTCATACCAACCTATTTAATGGAGTCATTTATCTGACTGCATTTATCAATGATAATAGACCAATGAAAGTGGTAAGAAAGATAACTTAATCTAATGCACTGCAAGTAGAAATACACCAACTCCATCACATCTGAAAAATATTTCATACCCACCTCAATCTAGCACAAGAAATCCCCACAACATACAAGGCAGCACTGTCTGGACAGTATTTGCAGCCACCCTTAGTAAGTACCTCACTTTTCTCTATTGATTGGCACTACCACATTTCAAGTCTATACTATGTAAATGAAAACCGAGTACATAGATATATCATATAAAGAAGAAAAGGCAGAAACCAGTAAAAATGGAACCAGAAACTTGGCCTCTTTATCATTCAAATTATGTGTTGCCTTAGTTAAGATTCACTTGTTTCCACATACTTATAACTTCTCGGAGGAGAGACTAATTATTTTGAGGGAAAGGAATTTTCAGGCTATAGGTAGACTGGCCATTGATCTATATTTGGCATTCAAACAACAGACAGCTGTTATATTTGACTGAGTAACACAGCTGCTTGAAGTTTTGGAGGTTAAGCAATATTATCCCATTTCCACAACAGACAGCTTTGATGTTTCAATAGACCATTTCTTACCTATCAAAGAAATAAATAAAGTATTCTTCACTATGTTCATTATATAAGTAATACTGATGCAAGTTTCAGCACTACCGGACAAATTATTGTTCTAGAATTCATACAACATCAAAATCTGTATAAAAACATTAACTTCAAAAAGTGCAAGAGGGCCCTCAAAACAAAAATACAAGGTAATGTGGAGCTGCTCTCTGCATGAAAAAACAAATATATCGGGAAGTTCACCAATGCATACCAATTATATGATACAGACACAGCAGGAATACCATTGAAGAAAGCCTCCCTAGCGCCAGCCACTGTGCCCGAGTATACTCTGAAAATTTCATCAAAGGACACAAACTAATTCTCACATAAGCAACTACAAAATTACATGGTTGAAAGTATTAGGAAAGTAACCATAGTTGCTGCTATTCTGTGGGGAATCCCCACATACCCTGTTTGTTCAGTTTTTTAATGATAATGGCTCTTTTTCATTTCTACGTGATCCGAGGTTTTTTTTTTTTTTCCTTCAGTATCCCAAATGGCTCTGTCTCTATTTATCCAAGGCAAAGTTTTAACATTTTCATGTAAAGACTCAGATTGTAAAATAAAGATGAAGTTTACGAAGCTATAATTCACTGCAACTTTAATAGATTAAGATACCCTAGTTAATTCAGCATTTATATTTTTGAACCAGTCACTCGTCCACCTCAAGTAACTTCCTCTACCGAAGTCACGTGTGTTCCAAAACTCAGAAAGAGCAAAAGAAAGAATAATGACACTATTTCTGACAAGCCATTTAAGTAATCAAACTGAATTCACTAGCTGATGGAGCCTCGCAATCTAGGGCAATCGATAATTTATTTGTAAACTTCCTTTACATTTAACATTTTGACTTTGCCTGAGTTTCAATCAAAAAACTAAATTAACTTGAATAAAAACATTATTCCTTAACTTTATGTTTAGGAACCATCTCAAAAGCAACAAGAAAATGCAGGTTGACTGTGGATTCCATTTGACCCATATATATATTGTTCTCAAGTTTCAAAATAAACATGTTGGTTGGTTCACCCAAAGTTAAAGTTCTTGTGAATAATTTAGGGATGAGAAGAGCTATTTGACCAAAAGGTGAAAAACGCAAACTTGGAGAACATAAGACAATGAGAGTCATATTATTAAGAGTTAATACCTCAAAAAGAACCTAAAAAATATCCACGGTTTTTTAGTTTAATACTTGAACAATGGGGTGTTGTTGTTACCTCCTAAACTATAACATTTTCTACTAAGAAAACCCTGCAGAGCAAGTGGCATGAAGAGTGGTCGCACTCTCTTTATAGTGTGTGAGAGCTAAAAAAAAGGTCAAAAAGAGTGTCTATGGGCCGTTTTACATCATTTTTTATTCCTAATTTGTGGTCTAGTGTTCAATCAAGTACGAGACCCATCAGCTTTCAGGTTCAAGTCCCAGTGGAGACAAAAAGACATTAGGTACTTTAACCATCTGTTTAAATCTAAGTTACATGCTGCAATGCTGGAGGGAGGTAATGGAACTTGGTAAAAAAGTCAACATGAAGACAAGCTAGCCTGAATACCACTGTCACAAAAAAGTAACAAGGATCAAGGACTCAAAGCATAAGGACCTCATATGAAATTTCAGCACACATTACACAATGTTGAGGACATGTTCTTTATATTGTCATTAGATAGTAATGCCCAGTATTTAACCAGTTCGGAAGATAAATGGAAATAAATAGTAAGAGGTATAAGTAGTTTGTTGTTGTAGGAAATACGTATTATAAAATGAATAGCACAATGTACGTAAGATATGGATTTAAACAATGATATATACGAAAAAAGACATGGTTTGGGCCTAATTCAACCCCAAAGCTAGATCATGAGGTGAGGATTTCCCCAAGAATCACACAAAGAGACAAGTAATTTCTTACACCAAAAGTGAGTACCTACCCCCTCTGCACATGGAGATCTTGAAAATGAAACGAGAAAACATACCATGGGGACCAAATACTGAAAACATACTAATAGGAATGGGTTTGAATTAGATACCATGTGAAAAAAGATTGGGCCTAATTGCACCCTGAAGTTAGTTCATGAATTGAGGACTGCCCAAGACTATATAAGAAGACAAAAACCTTATTTCTAAAACCAATATGAGACACTTAACAGCAAAGCAGTGGATACTTCACTATCACCACAAAAACTGAATGCTAGTGGAGGAAATCTACTAACATGTGATAGCCGCAGTTGTCACCCATATTAACACCACTGATAACCTGAAACCATAAATTAAGATTATTGCTAGAGTCTTCTAACCAATAACTTCTAATCATGCAACCTCCCAAGTAATTGACACCTAACGCCTGGCATGGATAAATTAGTAATCAGAGATATAGAGGAGACAGAAAACTAAGCATCGGGAATTTGTAAAATTTCCATGTAAGGTGCCAATAACTGAACTCTAAGATGTCATGATGAGGAAAGGGGAAGTGATAACTTAAAAAAGGCATTTTACAGATACAAGCTAGGGGAAAGAGAGTTTTATGTGCATGTCTGGACGCATACTACTGATGTTCTTTTATTCTTTTCAAAGACAAATATAATCAGAAGACTTGTGAGTAGAAGGATTATCTTGGTTTAGAAAAGTTTAACTACCAGATCAGGTACTGACGGGAAAAGAGCTTTAGAGATTCCCAGGGAAGTACAGTCTGCTGGAGTTCCTGTAAGAAGGAAAAGAAAAAGGAAAGGGAAAGGGAGGTCAACATTCACATCTTCGTCAATTACTTCAAATCTGGGATCTTAAAGCATGACACCTTAAGCAATATCATGCTCTCAGTTGAATTTGATTGACCATTTCTGGTCCAGTATCCCATGATAGATGCCTGATGAAGTAAGGTTTTAAGAGGACTTGCCAAAGAAAACTCTACAGTCTAAATCATAACTTTCCTTGAATTAGATTGCTCTGTTTAAAGTCAAATGATTACGTTCATCAGTATTTCATCAATTCTAATAGAAAATAAATAGAATGCCAGATTATGTGGCATAATCTCATAAAAACCTCAAGTATTCTAGAAAGGAAACATTTCATCATAATTCATATATAAAAGACCAGTAAGATCTCTTCATATATTTGTCACTTCAATTTCCATAATTGTTTGGTATAGAGGTATAGTTCATTGGCTTGTTTTGGTCAATCCTGAAGGCCGACAGCCAGAGCAGTAAATAAAACAGAGGGCTGTGGCACTAGAACATTAGAGTTCATAATCCAATAAACTTAAAGTCAAGTAGTCTACAGCTCAGTTCAGAAATCTAAATTAGTGGGTGTTTGGATTGGCTTATTTTAAGTGGCTTTTAAGTTATTTTCAGTTTTGGAAGTACTTAGGAACATTATGCTGAAAAAGTAAAGAAAACAGCCAAAAGCCAAAAGTTGGGTGTCCCCCACTTATGGCTTTTGGTTTTTAGCTTATAAGTCACTTTTAAAAAGTCAATCCAAACACCCACTTAGTAAATTATTGAACATAATAGCCAACCTGAAACTGCAAACGCCGTTGCTCCGCTGATGCCAACATGCTTAACAGAAAGGGCATTACGCCAAGTAATGCTATGACTAACAGCTGACTTTTCACTGGAAGTAATAATCAGCACATAAGAAATAGCATGTCCTAATTACTTATTGAAAATTGTATCTGTGCAAACAACAGATTTGGCGACAAATTATAATATATAAGCATAAGTAATAAAGTATAAGTCAGTTAACCCCTAACTTTAAGATTATCCAACAGTGTATCTGGAGATAAAGAATTGCATGCTTCATCTCTGTAACTTAATAGTATAATAACTTCAATATCAAACAATCCTGTATTCTAACAAAAGTTGGAACAATTAGACAGATTGCAGACATAAGACAAACATTATTGACATGTTAACATATATCTTGGGTTCATAACTTGCTTCATTAAGCAATGACAGAGAGGGTGCTTTTTGCACAAGTGGCTGGTAAAGTCAAAGTTAAAAATGATATCAGTGACCAGCGCATAAACCAGACAAAATAATCAAGCCAATTTTTTTCTGATTAAGTGTGGCGTGCATAGCAAATCATAAGAATAGAAGATCCTCAAAATAGAGAGACAAGGAAAAGCAAATACTCATTATTGCTCGTAAAGAACAGGAAGAAGCAAGAAAAACGGAATTTTTGTGGCTACTTAGTGCTCGATTTAAGTAACGAAGGATTGACCTGCCTTTTCAAAAAAAAAAAAAAAAGGAGAAGAAGATGCTTATAGCCAAATCCCAAGGAAACAAATAGATATCCAGAATGAGCCAACTTTATAAAGGCCAACCAACAGATCTTACTCCAAACTTTTAGTTGTCAGAAAAAGATTTATTAGGTAATTCACAACTTTAAGTTCATCATACTATTGAAGTGAGACAATACATGCTCAACTCCATTTTTCCTAGGCAAAATCATATAAAATTCACATTATGCCAAACTCTGATATGTAAAATCAAATGCATTCATTATCTAATCAGTCATGATGCTATAAACTGTTGATATCATGTAACATGTTCAAATAAATTTTATATGCTCTACATGAGAGCCAAAACATTGAGCCTTCCATTAGTTTATCACGGCAATAAAACATAACTAATTTCCTAAAGATGACTCACCAAAGTAAAAGCAGCGATCAGTCAATCAATGAAGCTCAAATTATTAAGAGATCGTCAATATGCAAATTTGTTACCTGCCTATCTCATACACCCTCTTTTCAATTCAGGAGTGTTCCAAAACTATGTTCAATTAAATTATTATACAGCACAAATTCACATGCAGCAATTCCAGATAATCCGAATTCAAGCTGTATTTGCACTCTACCCTTTAACCAATATAAAAGAAAGCACTACATCCATACATCGTTCGATCAATATATACATTCCTAATTCTATGTACCTCTAATATCATCTATGTCATCAAGTAGAACTCCCTAAACGCCAATATAAGTTTGAATTCCCTAATACAAGTGAAAATTCAAAATTTTCGCCGCATATTTGAGAATTTACCCAGTTCAACTGCCCATACCGCCCAAAAAGGACTTGATCGTAGAGACTAATTTACACTATGGAGGCTACCGAACTTATAAGAAAGTAAAACTAAGCTCAACACAATATTTCAAAACTCAGAAATTGCCACATCTATATAGTTAACGAAAATTACAACTTAACCAGTATCAATAGGTGCAGTTAGATGCAGGAGATTGATAGGGTGTGAGAGAGAGAGATCATACGAGTCAGGAGCACAAACGAGGACGTGAAAGCGATTGGTGGAAACAAGCACACTAACGAGAGCTCTCAACCCCGGCGCATCGATACCATCGTCGTTCGTCACCATCACCGTCGGCCGATCGCCGGCGACGAAATTTGCCTCCATATTGCTTCCGGAAGTTTTCAGTTCAGTGGAGGTGCAATTTAATTATACATAAACATATCCTATACATTATGCTTTACTGTATTTTTGCATTATTCTTGTGACGCCTAAGTATAATTATGAATACAATCGAGAGAATTAAAATTTTAATATTCAAACATAAAGGAATTTACGGAATAGTAAGGATCTATTTTGAAAGTGATCTAGTAATTGAAATTGGTATAATTACACACGGACAAATATATTTGTAGTTAAATTAATAAATTAAATTTTAAATAAATAATATTATTACATTTTTTATTTTATTTTTAAATAATATATATAATATATTTTTATTTAAAAAAAAAGAGTAAAAAAGTTTGATGTGTAATTACACCAATTCCTAACTCCTTTTTGGGAATTGAAGAGAGTAATTATTTACTTCAATTCCACACAATTTCATTCTTACGAAATAATTATTTGGTCTATTAAGTAAGCCAAAAAGTGTAATTACACTCAATTACATTAATTTCCCAATTATATGGGGGCTTTCCAAACAAACCCTAACGGATCATAGGTTTTGGAGGATCAAAATCTTAATATTCAAATATAAAAAGTTCGAAATTCAATGAATATTAAATTTACAAGTGTACATATTTTTTAACTTTTTTAGTATAAAGTATTATTTAAGTAATAATAGCGGACATACACATATTTTAAAGGGATAATTGCAAATACATATAAAAAAAATAATTAATTTAC
>JAABOM020000110.1:22988174-23014843 GCA_011800125.2 Solanum clarkiae
AAAAAAAAATAAAACATAAAAAATCATTCTCCTTTATCCCAGATCCACTTTCCTAACAAAGCTTTATTGAACACCTTGAGATTTTTCAGTCCAAGGCTTACCATCCCTTTGGATTTGACAACTCTCCAATTCCCAAGATGGAACCTCCAAATGCCTTTGCTGGGTCCCATAGGAAGTTACGTTAAAGTCTTATCTTTCCATCACTTTGCCAGGGCCCGTAGAAATGACCTGAAATGTGTTGGAATACTAGAAAGAGTGCTTTTGACCAAAACTTCCTGTCCCTCTTTCGACAAATACCTCTTTTTGTTGTCTTGCTAGCTGCTTCTAGACTCTCTCAACCTCTGGATTTCACACTGCAAGATCTTTGCTGGAGGCTTCCAAAGGGAATCCCAAATATGTATTAGGGAGACTGCCCACCTACAATTCAACACCCTTTGCAATCTCCTTCAATATTATCTACTGCTTCCACCAGTTTTTATTAATATTGATCTTTAAGCTTGACACCATCTGGAACCAAATAAGGATCTGTCTCAAATAGTCTAACTGGGACACCTTTGCATCACATAAAACCAAAATCTCATCTACTTAAATAGATGTGTTACTATTATGTTACTCTGCCCTCTAAATAAAGCATGAAAAGCCTTCAGAAGATCTCCACTGACCGCCTTATCCATTATTTTGCTCAAAACTTCTAGTACCAAAATGAATAACATAGGAGATAAAGGATCCCCTTGTCTCAAGTCTGTCGAACTCCCAAAGAAAATGCAGAACTTGATCCACTTACTCTACTTATCTCTAAAGCATCTCTAGCATAATGTAATCCAAGAAATCTCAGTGTACATGATCATAAACTTTCTCAAGACCCAATTTACATAAAATTTCTTGTTCACATTCCTTCATGGAATCAACCACTTCATTTGCGACCAAAACTGTATCTAGAGTTTGTCTTCCTTCCACAAAAGCATTCTGAGAAGAGGACACTGTCTTGTCCAGGACCTTCTCGAGTTGGCTAGAAAGCACTTTAGCTATAATCTTGTAAATGCTTCCCACTGGACTAATAGTTCTATAATCCTTTATACTTGTTGCTCTTTTCTTCTTTGGCACACTGGTGATGATAGAAGCATTCAGATTTCTCTCAAGCTCTCCAGTTTCTTGGAATTTTACAATGGTCTCCATCAACTCACCTTTGGCTATCCTCCAACACGGTCGGGAAAAAGCTGAAGTAACTGTCTGGTCCCGGAGCCTTGGCACCTGCACAACCCTCCACTGCTTCCCACGCCTCTTCTTCCCCTACGGCCCTTTCCAACCACTCCTTCATCCCTACCCCTTATCTAACCAAATGCTAGACCCCACACCCGACCCCACCCCATTTTGGTCTCCATCTAACATCTTCCTTACAAATTTATATAGATATCCACAATGGCCCACTTCACATTCGCTTTCCCTTCATATACTATTCTGTTCACATCTAGAGACTATGAAATTTCTCCTCGAGTTTTTTATTAGAATCCCCTCTTTCAACCACAACGTCCTCGTTTTTTGTGTCCGATTACTTTTCTGAATGATCCCCTTTGTCGCCTCTTTTCTAATTTTTCCGTCCTTTCTAGCCCCCTCAATGTTTTTGCAAGATCTATCTCGCGCATCTTATTTAGCATTTTCAACTTGCTAGCAAGTCGAAGAGAAAGTGTCCGGTGTCCCAAAAACTTTACACCCATTCCACCACACATTTGCTCTATCCATAAACTCTTGTGCTCTGAGTCACAAGTTCTTGAATTTGAATGGAATGTGCAAATGCTTTCTCGTACTCTCCTCTAGCTAGATAGGCATATGATACGAGATCAATCCGGGTAATGGGACTTGCAACACATTTGGGACCAACTCTCCATCTGTGGACACCAAGAATCTATCAAGTCTAGATTTGATGTGGAATCCACATGCTCTAGCCCAAGTAAAAATTTTCCATGTCAGAGGAAGATAAATACGATTTATCAATAAGACACGGGTTATCAATAAATTCATCTCACTCCATCGCCTGGGAGATCATGATACAATCCACTCTCTTCTTCGAAAATCTTATGGTGTTATAATCCCCTCCTAACAACCAAGAGACCTCTCATGCTGCCATAATAGTGGACATCTCTTCCCAAAATATCGCTTTACTTCCCTTCCTTACCGGGCCATACGCCCCCCACCCCAACCCCTTAAAAAAACCACCTTTCACCACTACCCAACACTTACATCTGCACTGCAATCATGAACTCCCCCTTACCTACACCACCTCGCTTTTTCTATCATCCCATATGGAAACGAACCCAATCATATTTCACCACCACCTCATCTGTCACCACACTTGACATTGCTTGCTTTTTAGAGGAAACATTTGAAAGAATTTCTTTTAGCTCCCTTTTCAAAAAGAATCTTTTTGTAGCTATTAGGAACCATTTGATTTTACAAATAAGGAGAATTGTCTCGATAAGTTCTGCATAACTTGTATATTGTTTGTTGACTTGAATAAGGAGAACTAATATCCTCATTAAGTCCAGCGTAACTTATACTCCCTCAGTCCCAATTTATGTGACGCTCTATTTTTTTAAGTCAGTGGGAAAGAATGACATATTTTTATATTTAGCTACAACTCAACTTTAAACTTCACATTTTATCTTAATGAGATGATTTATAGTCTCACTAATATCTTTGGCTTATTTTGGACTACAAATCCAAAAGTCTTCCTTTCATTCTTAAACTTAGTGTTGGGACAGAGGGAGTACTTTGTTTGGTTCTAAGTTTGCCTCTTCTTATAAATAATACATGTATAAGTTATGTGGGAATCTTTGTATTATTTTATATGGGGTAAAATGTGAAATAAGAATACATGAATTAAAACTACTAACGTGACAATGATACATTCATCTCTTAACTCATAAATCTTGCTCCAACAAGAAATAACACCTGCATTATTAATTTCTGGATTACTAATCTCTAATCCCTGTATAACTTGTCTCTAAAGTGAACAAACTCGTAGGTTCTTTCCGGTGTTGGAAGGAGCTTTTATTCTTGTGATGTAAAGAACTTTCTAAAGCATTTGACTTTATTGTAAAGGAACTTTTCTTCTTGAGAATCCATGTTAAAGAACTTCTCTACTCATAATTCACTTAACTTAAGTATTCTGATAGATAATTTCTTGTTTCTCTTTCTCCTTATTAGTTGTCTTTTGCTCATGTTTGTTCCATCATGCCTTACCAGTCAATAAAAATGTTTTGGCTGTAATTTAGGATCCACGGAACTCAACTTGCAGAAATGCCATACATTGGGACCAGGAATATATATAGGCTCCAAGGGATGTGCCGACGGTTGCTGTCTGCTATTGAGACGGTATGAGAATATTTATTGCCTCCTCACTTTACTCATCTAATTGTTTTGAAGATGCTTCAAGCACGTAAGAGATCATTGAGATATGTCACATACTTTCATGTGCATTTATTTTCCATGCAATTTAAAATGAGCTATTGAGAGTCATCATTTTGTTTTTGCTAAAGGATTCATTGGAGCTTAGGACATTTGCCATGCAGTTTAAAATGAGCTATTGAGAGTCATCATTTTGTTTATGCTAAAGGATTCATTGGAGCCAAGGGCATCCTAATTACTTTTTCCCTGTAGTTCTGGTCTTCAGAAGTAGCAACTCAGCAATTTGTCACTTGATGTGCATGTAAGAAACATGACAAAGCAAATAGTCGTGTGGAAATGTATGGGGTGGTGGGAAATATTGTAATACCAGATGCCATAGAAAAGAAAAATACTACCTATTTCTTGAACTAACATTTGATACATAAGAATTCTTTAGGTTCCCAAGAGTCGGTCTCCAAAGAGGCTTGATAGCATTGGACAGTTGTGTTCTGACCGAAAGAGAATGGTGACATTGTGAAAGAAGTGACATGACCTGGTTTTACCCATTTTGAAATCTTGTTCATTCCTGTTGCTGCTTTCATTTCCCAGTAATGGCCATGTATTTATGTTCTAGTATGTAGGACATCATAAGACTGGAATTTCCTATGCTTGCTAACAGTATAAATGATTTTTCGGGAGTCATACCTTTTCCAGCTATCCCATGCATCTGCTTTCAGTTAGTCAGGCATTATGTGATTGTATGTCGATTGTGTTCTTTGTATTTTGGTCTTCAATATTCGAGTGCAGACTGCAGAGGTTGTTTCTCAAGATTGATGTCATTGTTTCTCATCTTTCCAGGTCCTCTCCACTCTGAAAGTTCAGAGGTTGATTATTCCTGCTATATCTGAGCATATGCATACTTGGACCGCAGTTTTTGGATTTAAGCCACTCGAGGAATCACAGAGGCTGGAGATGAAGTCCATAAATATGTTAGTGTTTCCTGGGACAGATATGCTACAAAAGATGTTACTAAATGGGGAGACTATAGAGGGTAATATAATAATAAAATTCTGCTTTTACTTTTTTCTGCTTGCCTTTTTAGGAAAACAAGTTGATATTTTCATCTTTACTGTCCATGTTTGTGATTTGGACTTCTGGATTTTCCTGTAGCTGGTATAGATGCTGGTGATTCGAAACATAGTGTTCCTCGGTTGCCTGCTTTGGTTGAAAAAGCTGATAAGGATTCCCCTACTAAGTGTGACGAAAACGTGCATGATCAAACCTGCATGGAAAAACTTGATGACGGTGTTGGTGCTTCTGATTCTCCATCTACACCTATCGATCTAAGTGAAAGTGCTATGGTTAGAACAGAAAGTGCTGATTGTGGGTTGGATATTCAGATCTCCAGTGAGGAGGCTACATCTGTCCAATGCAATATGGAGAAGAAGCTGCCTGAATCTAGCACAAAATTAATGCTCTCCTCTCCTTCCGGTGCAAGCATAGGAAACCCTGATCCATCAGGTCCTTCCACAGAAATTGATGACCCGTCATCCGAGCCGGTTCATCAGAAATTGTGCATTTCATTGGAGGAACCTTCTGCCAGAAACATTGAGGTAGAAAAACAGAATGAGGAGGTTTCTGATAATACCTCCATTGATACCAATGGGAAAGGTTTATCAGCAGACGGCAAAGATAATTGTTTTCTAGAACCTGTTCCAAGTGCAGAAGAAGAAACTGACAAGACAGAAGTTTTAGCATGTGTATCTGCAGCTTGTGTGAGTACAAAGCCTGCCATAAATGTCCTCTCAGGCTCTACTCAACCAAGTACACCTGATGTGCAGAATGGACTAAATGTGGCTGTAAAGCAAGTTGCTGATATTAAACGTCTTGGTGATGGAGATGTTTCGCTGGAGGAGGGTAATTTGGATGGCTCTCCAATTGATGATAGAGTTAATGATAATAATGGTGTTGAAGTTTCTTGTTCTAAACCTGCAATTGATTCCTCGGTTGAAACTTCTTTGAATGTGGCCCCAGAAAATAATACTGATGGTCAACTTTTTCTCTGTCCTGGATCTCAAGCATGTGGCTTGAACCCTTCTGTTGGCTGTTCTGAAGCAAAAGTTTCTCTCGACGAGAAGATAGTTTACACTGAGCCTAGTGAGGCAGAAACTCATGAAGTAACTGTGGCGGGCAGTTGCAGTCGTACTGTTGATTCTTCTGCTGATGTCTCTGCAGAACTTGCTGCTGAAGAAAATATTTAGACTCTGGTCTAGGCCTATTGAGGCTAATCACACTGACTATGCTAGGTAAAGACCACCATAATCAATGTAAGTTCGATGTAGGATTTTATACAGGGTCTCCTACGAAGTTGTTTCCTCACCTGAACTACCTTTTGGTAACTTAGGTCATCTAATGTTCCTGAAGCTGTCTGTGCTTTGTTAATCCAACCAATTTTTATTCTTCAGCGTGTTATGTCGGAAAAGGGTAAAAGGCCAATAGTTATTCAGCAAGGCCATAAAAGAGTTGGTCTAGAAGTTGTGCAGTTTCTATGTTGTCATCTAGGTGGAAGGTTTCAGACTATGTTGCTCAGATTCTTCAAAGTTGTCGTCGGGTGCGTGTTTGATCCTTCAAAAGTAGTGCATTTTTGGATGGTCCAACACAGGTGCCGCAACATTTTTGGAAAGTCCGAACAACTTAGGCTTCAGAAATGTATAGCAGCTTTTGATTGGATGAGCTGGAACCAATATCCTAAACCATCTGTGGGAATCAGGACACTCAGTGCCCTTCCAGGAGCTGGTGTAATGAAAATTGTGTTTACGGATCTATCAACATAATGGAGTGTCTGTCTAGTTGTTTGACAGTACAATCACCAGCTTATTAGTAGTATCATTATCAAAAGTGTGAATTATACCTCGTGGATTAGGCAGCAAATATCATGAACCTCATGGGCTCCATTGGTGAAAGACACTCATGAAGATTTTGAATGTACATATGTAGTTTGTGTAGATCTAATATTTTGTTACCGAGGTCCTCAGAGATCCTTGTAATTCATCAATTGAAATGATAATAGCACCAAAAGTATCCAAGTTTCTGGTTAACTTCTTCACGATGAGATCCCTCGTGTTTGCTTCTCAGGACTCTGCCTGATCTTGCTAGCAACACAGATTCTTGTGAGGTACATATATTTTTCACATATTAGATGGTTTTAAGATTCCTGTTTCTTATTTGCAGTAGCAGCTATACCAAGTTTTGGTATTTCTGCCAGCTTGTTCATATTGTGACAGAATGAGTTGGATACATTTCTGGTCAAAATTTTCTTTGTTTATCTGTATCTTTTATCGATATATTAGACTTAAGGTAGATATGAAGGTCAATATGCTCATATTGGTGACGTTATTGTTGCTGTGATCTTTGAATGTGGAAATTGGGAATTTATGTTTATTATGTTGCCACAACAACTGACAACATAATTGTAAGATGGAATCTGTCCCAAATTCTTGTCTGGTAAGGATGGCTGTGGATGAACTTTGACATCTTTATGGACACACACATGTACTTGACTTCTTTGCTATATATTCTTGACTGGTAACTCAGAAATTGGTCACAAGCACAGGACGTGCAGGCATGTCTACTTTGTTTTCTTGCCCCCCACTATAAATGGCCAGAGTCTAAAACTGCAACTTCTCATATGATGGCATACAAAAGTTCTGGGATGGATTCATACACAGGTTTAATACCTTATCTACATGGTGTAGTTAAGAGAAGGAAATATCTCCAAGGATTTCAAAGGCTCAAGAGAGAGAAAATCCTCTGTTCTTCTGCCGAAGAACGGAGACATAGTAAGTTGATTCTTTCAAAGAACAGGAAACAACGAAGCATGATGTCAGTTTGTGGACTGTTGAAATGGTAGTAATTCTTGGAAACAAGACAACCTATGATATGTATCTATCGGAATTTCCATATTTCTTTCTTTGTCTCTCCATAATTGATCAACGGAGTAACAGAAGTTATTAATTTCTCTCTTGTATATTCTGCGAGGGTCGTATAAACATCTTAATAACATGTATTTTTTTCATGCTTGAAAGATATGAACTCGAAGAGGAAGTGTAATATTCTCGTAGTGTAAAAGCAACAAATTCTTTGTATTTTTACAGAGTTAGCATAATTTACCTTCAATCTAGCTATAAAACGATTATGAAAATATCAAATAAAATTATAATCACATAACTAATATGAATATAATTTTAACATGTCATAAAAGGTAACGTTTTTATAGTAATATGAATATAATTTTAACCTGTCATCAAATAGATACCATCACTTTCAGACTAATTATTAAATGATCTCTAAAAAATAATAATTACGTGGTTGGACATAAAATACCAAAAATCAAATTATCAAATTAAATCAAAATTTTTGATAATTTGTTATTCGCTAATTCAATATTTGATATTGGTATTCAAGAGTAAAATTTTAGAATTTACGGTGTTCGGATTTGAGTTTGGTCTGAGATATTGGTACTATTTCGGTATTTTTTGAATATCGAATCATTTATTTAGTGAAGTTCGAATATCAACATATCCATTGCTCATTAATACAAGTACAAAAGAAAGTTAATCACTAAACATACACAACCCAAATATATTTATCTTTTAATTGTGTCGATTTGCATTTCTTAATATTTTCTTACTTGATAATCTTCTATTATATCGTGTTTTCAATAGAAAAATAGAAATAATTAGAACAATAATACTTACTTTATAATACAATCTGCTACAAATTCAATATGGTAGTACCGAACCACAATTTATCAATTACCGAATCACCAAACTAAAATTTAAAGATTGGATATTTGGTATCGATTGTTAACAATAAATACCAAATTATCGAATTTAAAATTTAAAAATCACAAACTGAATATCGAACGTCTATCCCCAATAATCACATAACTAATATGAATATAATTCTAATCAGTTATCAAATATGACGACTCTATAAATAGTAACCACATATTTAACATGAATATAATTCTAACCGATTATCAAATAATCCAATTGATTTAATTGTTTAAAAGAAAAAAATAAAAAAATTCCATTTTCTCTCACCTTGTCTTTTGTTCCTTGGTCAAACGAAGCTCAAATAGCTCACAATCGTCTCTCACTCTCTTCTCACTAATGGAGCTATCACTTTCATCTCATCGTTTCATCAGCTCTTCTTCATCATCATCATCATCACTACCTTCTCTATTCAATTCAAGAATTAAGGTTTCACAAACCCCTCTCTTCTCTTTAAGAAATTATCAACAAAAGTTACAGCTTTTCACTGGATTACACCACAAACTACCTACTTCAATGGAACCCCAAACAACGATTCCTCATGCTTTTGATAATGGGTCTTCCATAACTTCCTCTGAAACAGGTAACTCCATTTTCCCCTACCCAATAATGGGTTTTTGATATTGGGTGTGTTTTTACACTTTTTTTTACTCAAATTGGTTTCTTTATAATTGGGATTGCGGTGAAGCCCTTGTTGTATTTTATTGGGTGTCTATTTTTGGAAATTGGGTTTATATTAATTTTTTAATCTGAAATGGATTTTGATAAAGAATTGTAATGAAATGTGCTGAATGGAGTTTATGTAGCTGAGTTTAACTAATTAGGGATTGAGACAAAGTTGGTTTATGTATTTATTGGGTTTTCGATAGGTCGAATTGGGGAAGTGAAGAGGACTACGAAAGAGACGAATGTGCATGTGAGGATAAACTTGGATGGAACAGGTGTTGCGGAGAATAGTTCTGGCATTCCATTTCTTGATCATATGTTGGATGTAAGTGACATTTTTTTCTGATGAGAAGAGATTTTTTCGTCCACATGTTTATTGATAAATAACTCGGAAATAGCCTCTCTTCCTACCTTGTCGGGAGTAAGGTCTGCATACACACCATCCTCCCAACTTATGGGATTACATTTGTATTTGTTGTTGTTGATAAACAAATAACAGAAGTGTTCCATGGTGGGAGACATCAATTAACGTGGTATCAGGCTCAAGTCTCTCCATCCTTCATTAGAAAAAAAATACATGAAGAAACTTGACTCGGGGGAAAGAATCTGGTCCACACTTAAGGTTGTGTTGTAGATTAATAATATAATGTTCCATATCTAACAGTCTAAGCTTTCAGAGGGTAAAATTTGCTAAATTTCTTGAAGATCCTTTATCCTGCTGTGTTATGCTCGGAACATATCTTAATAAAGAATTGTTGGACTGCTACTGTTTTTCCTTTTCTTTTGGGTAAAAATATGAACTTTGTTGAAATCTTGGTGCCCTGTTCTATATCAAGAGGCTATAGAAATAGTAATTATAGAGATTTACCTCAAAGGGAGAAAAGGTTCATCTATCCCCTTTGTTTCAAGAGTTCTTATTCAGGCACACAATCAAGAAATAAGAGAACTGCAGAATACTAGGAGAAGGATTGCATTTGTATGCTGCGATATCTTATCTTTTTTCTTTCTTGAAGAAAAGAGCTGACATAATTCAGTCGTTAAAGATTCTACCTTTGTTCTCTCCTTCAATTACATGTTTATTTTCTACTTATTATGATATATTTTTTATGAAGTTTACAACCTAATTTTACATTGCTGGATGTGGAGAAGTAGCTATTTGATTTCTACTTCTCAACTCAGTTGCTGACTACATCTGCATTGTGTCCGGTATTGTGCTAGTACTGAAACTTATTTATGTTTTCTTAGCAACTCGCTTCACATGGGTTGTTCGACGTGCATGTTAGAGCTGCTGGGGACATTCACATTGATGATCACCACACAAATGAAGATGTTGCACTTGCCATTGGAACTGTGAGTTCTCAGGGAGCTTAAAACCAGTAATTCAGAAGTATATTCAGAATTCCTTGTGTTCTTTCCATGTGTTGGTCTCTGTACTCATATTCTGAAGTACAAAAGTGGGTGCGACTCCCATTTTGATGGAGATGCTCTTTTACTTGCTTGAGTCACTGTGCATTGTGTGCTGCAATCCTTATTTATTTCTGTTGAGAGCCTTGACTTCTATAACACCCATTTTGATGGAGATGCTATTTGCTTGCTTGAGTCACTGTGCATTGTGTGCTGCATTCCTTGTTTCTTTGGTACTTGACTTCTATCTTTTGGTGACTTCTACTTTTATCTTATTGCTATCCAGGCATTGTTGCAAGCTCTTGGCGATAGAAAGGGAATCAATCGCTTTGGTGACTTCTCAGCTCCATTAGATGAAGCTCTGATTCATGTTTCACTGGTAATGGATTACTTTTTGGGAACTTGAAATTTTAACAGCTTAGTCACTGAATTTGTCAGATATTCTCTGTCTGAAGGGTACTGCCCTATCAGCGTTCTGCAAAATTACAAGTATAAATAAGATTACATCTCAGTAGTCACTATGGTGGAGTTTCTACATACCTCCATAAAACAAGATCTATAAATTCTTCTTTCACTTGGAACGTGGCCTCATAGATTCTTCTGCATTCGCTGATTAGACATTCATTTCTCTGGTATGGGAACAAATATTTCTTTGGTTTTAGATATTGATCTTTTATGCAGACTGGATGCCGGGAAAAAGAAGTTTGCAACAGTCCCATTATGTTGTGGTTCTTGTGGAGACTAAAGTGTATTAGGGAGCACAATATTATGTGAGTTGTAATATATGAACTATGAATTTAGTGTTACTGTGCAAAGATGTGCTGATACTACTTGAAAGGAAAACTTGAAAATAACACTGGAAGTGCTAAATATAATGTCAAAAAATGGAAGTGATTAGTTCAACAACTTAATTTAAGCTAATCAAGATTAAAAAGGAACAATGGATGTAACTAATTAGAGGTGTAAAATCATCTTATATGGTTTTATTGAGTTGGAGTTGTCGAATTTTTTTTCTTGAATCACATTAAGAGAAAATGTACGTGCAAATGGAAAATAAAACTTTTGCTATTTCACATACTTTTTTTTTCATAGTATAAGGGCAATCCGGTCCACAAAGCATTGTGCATTAGTAGGGTATGGGGAAGGGCCACAACCCAAGTAGTGTTATGTAGATAGTCTACCCTAACACAAGCATTAGTGGTGCTTTGATTGCTTGTACCCCAGCTGAGGAGGCTTGTTGTTGGGAACATTCATGTGCTATATAATCCAAGCCGTGAAGATGTTAAGCTTGGTCAAGTAAGATCTTGTATTTTGAGTTTGCCTCTCAATTTTTTGTATCATAAATTTGATAGGCAACTGCTTTACATGTCAATTTACCTTGAAAAGCTTATTAGTTAGATAGGGAACATCAGCAATTCTGGGGTATGGAAATATCCTTTTTTGTGTTTTATGCCTAAACTATGTGTTTCTAATGCATGGTTTAGTAATGCAAAATACACTTGCCCCTGATTGTTATACTTTGTAGATTGTTATGCGATCATTGATAATTTAGAGATTTATGTACATGAAGTACTTACTTTGGAAAAGCGGTTTTGACTTTAAATTGTTAACACTTATATTTCTATTTTAGTAATTGAGAATGCACAAAATTGGAGCCAAAAAATGAATAAGGGGAACTCGAAAAAGTATTCTCTAAGGCTAATGTAATTGAGTGAAATTTATTGTGTATTTATACATGAAGAGAATCCCATTTGTGTATGTGCTCCAGACAAAAAGAAATAAGGTGCTCTATTCCATTACGTACGTGGATCGGGTTGAAAAACTAGATAGATATAGCACTCTTAAACTTCTGAATGTGTCAATAAAGTCAATAGATATTAGATAACTCATGTTACAGAGATTCCCACCATCTGACAGAGCTAGGCGTGGTGTAAAATGTAAATGCATCAATCTCGCTGGAAATGGAAACATAAAAGAACAATACTTAGTGCACAAGAATTTTCTTTGATCAATCACTTTCACACAGTTCACTGGTTCAATGAACAATTTCAATTGATTTACCAATTTAGGTAACACAAAGCATCTTTAAAGACTAAATATGAAACAAATAACATGACTGACTTAATAATACAAGAACTCTATTACCTTTTTTTTATTCTAAAACCTAGGATAAATAGACTTCGAAAAACTAACAATTAACTTAATAATAAAAACAAGACTTGACCATTTTAAAAGACTCGATTGCTGCTAAACTCCAAGCACCACTCCAAATTCAAGTATTCCAAATACCACCTCCATGGTAATTATCAATTCAAGAACTTTCCTCCTCTTCTGATTCAAGGACACATTTACCTTTTATGTCCTTATAAACTTTGTCCAATCGCGACTGGAGTGCCATGTACTCCTCCAACCGCCATTTGTCTGACAGTATGTCTGAGCGAGGGTGTTCTTTTCCTTTCTCGTCCAATGCTTGTTTTTCTTTGCGAATATCTTCAAATGCCTCAAAGACATTTGATTCGCCCACATTAGCATCATCACGTTGGCGATCGTCTTGTTTCAATTCAAGAAATTTATCGGTTATTTCTTTTACACTCTTGGAGCCATAAGAATATGATCTTCCACTTGGTGAAAATAGTAAAACACCAACGTCTGCTCCGGTCAGAGTTGAATACTCATCCGCTTTCTTGACCAAACCTTTTTTCCTTTTTGAGAAAGTAACGGTCCTTGCTTTTTCTGATTCAATGAGCTTCATTTCAATCTTTTGCCTGCCGTTTCCAGTCCTCTTCTCCATTGCAAAAACAATTAATCAAAGAAGAAAATAAGATGTTTTGGCTGAATAAGCTTGAGCAATTTTGAGAGGAATGCTTTGGTTATTTATTGTTGGTGCACAAGTCTGTCTGTCACGTTTATTGTCATGTTTATATAATGTTTTCACATTATGGGTCTGTTTGTCATGTTTATTTATTGTTTTCACATTATGCGTTTATTTAGCATGTGTATTGACGTGTTTATTTAGTGTTTTCATATTATGTGAATCTATTATGAGATTACCATGAATCCCAACAAAAATTGTCTTCTTATTTATTTCATTCCATTTGCAAAGTAATAATGTTGAATTGAATCTAAAGATTTATGAAAAATAAATTGTCGGGTTTATTTAATGTTCTCATGTTATGAGTGTATTCTCACATGTATTGTCATGTTTATTTATTGTTTTTATATTATGAGTCTGTTTGTCCAAGTTCAAAAAAACTATTGTGAGTCTATTTGTTACGGTTATTTAGTGTTACGAATCTATAATGTGATTGCCAGGAATTCCAAACAAAAGTTGTTCTTATTTATTCAACTGCAATGCAACAACATACCCAATGTAGTTCCAAACAATGGAGTCTGAGGAGGGTGGAGCATACCTTCAAAGGTGTATAGAGAGCCCATTTTTGATGGATGCCTTGCTCAAGGAAAAAAAATAGTCTAGGAAGTGACATAATAGAAGTACGATAGACAATAGATAGTAACAAAACAACTGATATGAAGATAATAGTACTACAACGAAATTATTCTATAAACAAAACACACAAAATAACAGATAATCACAGAAATCGAAGAACAAGAAAGTACAACAATAGTCCTACGACTACAAGGACAACAAGACAAAGCACTCCTACATACTAATTTTTCACCCTAATTCATGTCTTCTACATTTTCATATCTGAGGTCATGTCCACGATCAACTGCAACTACGCCACATCTTGTCTACTCACCTCTCCGTAGTACTTCTTTGGTCTATCTCTACCCCTTCTAAATCCATGCATAACCAACTGCTCACACGTTCGCACTGGGCATCCATGCATCTCCTTGTCACATGTCTAAACCATCCCACCCTTATTTCCTGCATCTTGTCTTCCATCGATTTATCCCCTACTTGTCTTGGATATTCACATCTTATGGCATACGTACACATCCATCGCAACATTCTCATCTTCGCCACTTTCATCTTCTGAATGTAAGACTTCTTGATTGGTCAACACTTCGCACTATACAACATAGCTGGTCTAACTACCTCTTTGTGGAATTTGCTTTTGAATCTAGGTGGCATCCGCACAAGACTCCAGATGTAAGCCTCCATTTTATCCGCCCTACACTAACAAGTGAGTGACATCCTTGTCAATCTCTCCATTTTCCTAGATAATCAACCGAACTATCTCTCTTATGGATGACCTGCGTATCAAGTCGCTCTTCCATATCAGCCTCATTTGTCACCTCACTAAACTTGGACTCTAAATATTCAGTCTTGGTCCTTACTCAAAATCCTTTAGACTTCTGAATTTGTCTTCAAACTTATAACTTAATGTTAACTCCGTTGCGAGTCTTATTAATCAAAACTATGTCGTCCGCAAATATCATACACCTTGGCACCTTACTTTAATATATCGCGTCAATATATCCATCATGAAAGCAAATAAAAGTAGGCTAAGGATCGAACCTTGGTGCAACCCTATCAACACGAAAAATGCTCTTAGTCTCTTCCAGTGTTTTGGACCGCGAAAGGCGACAAGGGTTTGCCTCGCCACAAGGTGAGGCGAGCGGTGAGGCGCTCGCCTTTTTGAAGTACAACATCAATTAATACAAAAAAATAAAATATTTTATTGCACATATAAATAATCAGAATTTCAATCTCGATAACATATTAGCAAATATTTCAGTTCAAAATTTGAAAATAGATAATAGATACCACAACTTTAGAACTTGAATGAGAATAAAACAAAATCAAAGTCAACAGTAACAAAAAAAACAGAGGTAGAAGTAACTCTAAAGTCTGAAGAAGAAGGAGAAAAAAGAAACACAAGGTGATAAAATCTAAAAAAGAAAAGAAGAAATGCGTATTTGTTGGACTTTTGAAGTCTCCACAAATGTTTGGCTGGTAGCTGGAGAAGTCTAGTGGGGTCATTTGGTTGGAGTCACAGTTTAAGTTTAAGATTGTAACTGTGCAAATTTGAAAAAGAAAAGCCGAAAATTACGTTTTTACTTTTAAAACACCCTAAATTAGTCGCTTTTTTAAGAAAGTACAGAAGGCAACGCCTTTCTCGCCTCTTGCCTTTCTCGCCATTATCACTGTGGCGTCGCCTTTTGAGGATCGCTTCGCCACAAAGCTAAAAGGCAAGGAAGGGTCGCCTCGCCTCGCCTCTCGCCAGTGGCGATAGGTGCTCGCCTTTCACAACACTGGTGGAGAGAAAAAAATTACAGGACTTCGAATTTATACAAAAGTTGAATACTCTGGTGTTTGAGTTGTCTTATGGTGTAAAGAGAAAATTCTGGTTTGTGTAAATTGTTGGTTACAATTTTGGGGGTATAAAGGCATAACTATATTGTTTCCTTTTTGTTACAGTCACACCAACCTGGTCAGATATTAATAAATTGTCATGATTTATCAAATGCAATCATATTGACCTAACTACATCATAATCTCCACTTATAACCACTATTTTATGTCTAATAATTGTAGGATTTATCAGGAAGGCCACATTTGAATTTTGATGTACAAATACCTACTCAGAGAGTTGGAACATATGACACTCAGGTTTGTTTAATATCTCCAAGTTCCTTGATCATTTGACTTTTATTGTGAATTAGCATTTGTCTCTTGCAAGGTAGATGGAAAATTTTGTATATCCTCAGGATTAGATAGGTTGTCTCCATTGCTGTCATCTGTTTGAATATGGTTAATCCAATTTTATTTGTTGAAGATAGAAGAAGTTTGCCATCAACTAATTTAACAATGTTCAATAGGTTGTCCTTATATAGGAGTCTTGGACTATAATTTGATAGGCAATTCCCTGGAGTTTTTAATTCTTTTTTCTTGAAACTGATAACTTGTATTCCTCAGCATTAAGGATATGTTGACCACCTCCAAAAATGATTCTACAAGGAGAAACTAATTACAGAACTCCTAAGAAGTTCACTGTCTGTACTTCCTCTTTAATACATTGTTCTTTGCACCAGAAACATAAAGAAGTAATAAAGTTACATTTGATCTTTTGTATGGAATTGGATCTGCCTTAAAAGATCTCTCTCCTTCCATATGTTCCACCAAATACATGCTGGTACTGTTCTCCACCACTTTTTTTGACTCTTGCTTCCAGCAGCTCAGTACATCTGCAGTATGTTCTGGCGCTGTCTATTCCTCCCTTGCCAAACGGATAAAAAGAGCCCAGACTTGTGATGTTACCTTACAATGTAGGAACAAATGGCTATTAATTTCTTCTGCCTGCTTACAAAGATGGCATCTAAATGCTATCGGAATTTTCCTCCTCTTAACTGCTTCAAGAGTGAGAGATGCTTTCTTTACCACCAGCCATGAAAAGCATTTCACCTTTGATGGTGCCATGGTTTTCCAAATAGCTTTCCAAGGACCCTTAAAGCTTCCTGCCATCTCATATAGTCTTGTACACTCTGTTAACTGAAAACTGCCCATCTTAATTGTGCCTTTATCTGATGGTATCAGGATCGGTAGTTTTCCCAGTAAAAACAATGTAGCCACCCTTTCTATTTCCCAATCATACAGTAATCTCCTGAAACTATATCCAGCCCCGTGGGGACCAAATTTCTCCTGTTGTAGTATACTAGTATCTAGATTGGTGCAGCTAAAGAACAGATCATGGAAGGTTTCCTGCAAAGTTCCTTTCCCATCCAATTTCCTTCCAGAAGAGCATCTTTCTACCATTGCCCATGTAGTAACTTATTTTCCTCCTCAGGGATGTCCAAAAGGACTTGATAGTTATTCAGACCCCTACTCCAAAGGTGCTTGTGACCTCGTGAGTGCACCATTGTCCATTCTGCCCATTCTTCTGTTGGATCACATTCTTCCGAAGAGCTTAATTCTCCATATTGTATCTACATACCCATTTCATAAGTGAATTATTGTTCTACAGTTTCAAGTCTCTAATGCCCATTCTTCCTTGCTCTCTACTCTGTTGTACTATGTCCCATTTCACCAGGTTAAAGCCTTTGGTCTCTTTATTACCATGCTAAAGAAAAATTCTTCTCAATCTAAATAATAAGGTGACTAAATATTTTACAATTAAAAACAGGATATCCCAGGAAACAACCTCTCTATTTATATGAGGTAGTGGTAAGGTCTGCGTACGTTCCACCCTCCCCAAACCCCACTTGTGGAATTCCACTGGGTATGTTGTTGTTGTTGTTGTAAAAACAGGATATCCCAAGGTAGCCTATCTATATTCTTGTGATTTTCCTTATTCAAATACAGTAAACCTGGACATGTATGAATCTAGGCACATTGTCTTGATTCTCTGACACATTTTCTCAAACTCAAAGTGGGGAAACCAACGTGAGTTTGTTTATTTTCAAAATATAGAAAGTTGACACTGAAATCTCGATGGGATTTTTCACAATCACCAAAAAGAGAAGCGATGCTGGAATTCTTTCCTGCAGAAAGTCATTGGTGGGAACTGCACAAACAAAGAAAGTGCTTCTTGCAATCACACGTAAAAGGAATCCATTATCAATAACCAAAAAGAGAAATGTTGTTGCAAATCTCCAGAACATTATCAATGTTACTTGGATTGGCATAACACCAAGAAATTCAAAGTTTAGAGGACGGCGCCAGTCATATACATGGTAGCAACACTAGTCACTGGATAAAGGAGTGGTGCATGGACAATCCTAAAGAGAGGAGTGCCATTGATTATGTGTGGGCTTGATTCCTTTTTATGAAGCAAGCACGTGAAAATTCTTTTTGATAATAGAAGAACACTAGCAAGAAATTCAAAGTTCAGAGTATGGCGCCAGTCACAAACAAAGTAGCAGCACTGGTCTCCAGAGAAATGAGTGAGTGGTGCATGAACGATATGGAAGAGAGGACTGGTGCATGAATGATACAAAAGAGAGGAGTTGTGTTGATCATGTGCAGATTTGATTCTCTGTTTATGAACCAAACATGCGAATTCTTTTTGATAATGGGTGTCAGTGCGGCTCAAATCCAGGAGCTCTACTTCCTTTGATACCATGATGAAGTGTGACCATCTCATCTAAAAGTTAAGCAATTAGAAAGGGAATACTTTTATTTGCTTACCTCTTCAACATTAGCTTCAAAGTTTTGATCAAATCTGTTGCTGAACCTTTTCATCCCTCTGTTAATATATATAGAAAAATTTAGTTTGTGTAAAAGGTTTTTCATTGGAGAACCATCATATCATGGTTTTAATATAGGTTGTTTCATGTATAAATATTGAATTTTTGGATGATATAAAACTTATTTTTCTATTATTGAAGTGTTTCAGTTTAAAAGGTTCAAAGATAGAACCGTGTCAACATCAGGTGTACATTCCAGAATACTTCTACACCTAATTGTTATCATAGTTAAAATGAAAGAAATTTCATGTTCTCCTGGCCACAAAATATTAATGGTATAAGCTATGTCTTAAGTTTTCGCTCAGTTCTATATCTACTCTTTCGATCCGGCTGATTGGACCACCTTCTTTTGTTTAGCTAGTGGAACACTTCTTTCAGTCCTTGGTCAACACGTCTGGAATGACGCTCCATATTCGACAGGTAAATGCTTGTATGACATTTTTAGGGGGTTGTGGGAATGGCAGAGAGGGGCCTTTTTCATTTTTTCGGTCACTAACCTATTTTTCTTCCCTTCTTTACTCTTCTTTTATGTGCTTACATTCTAAGATGTTTGAATTTGTTCACAGCTCGCGGGGAAAAATTCTCATCACATCATTGAGGCAACTTTCAAGGCGTTTGCTAGAGCTCTTCGGCAAGCAACTGAATATGATTTGCGCCGTGGTGGAAGTGTCCCCAGGTTTGGTTATTTTTCCTCCCCTTCAATTTTTTAACACAGCTTATAATATGTCTGAATCATGGAGATTATTGTATGGGCGTGCCTAAGTTTGGTCTTCCGTGTAGTTTGTAGAACTACTTGTCTAACAGAATCATTGGGCTTGAATTTTGTCAATGTCTTCCCTCTTCATGTTACCATTCCTTACCTCATAGATTCATAAGAAATCCTTTGGTCACACCAACACATCAGCAATATCTTTCTGCATGGCCACTTTGACATGGTTTTATATTCAAATATGAACCCAGTAGATGACAGATACACAACATAATAGGAACCAACGTGTGTAAGCAACAAAGGATTTTTTTTCTTTTTTCTTTCTTTTCTCCTGAAACTCAATTTATTTATTTATTTATGAAAGGGAGTTCCTGAAACTCAATTTTCCTCCTTTTTACTTGTGCAGCTCAAAAGGGGTTTTGTCTCGATCATGAAATATCTATTACCGCAAAGATTCAGATTCTTTGAGCAGAGGTCGGTTCTTTAGTATTTCGAGATATACAAATGAATCATTTTTGTTGTGAATCCTTCTGAAAATATCAGTGGGAAATAATTTCTGCTCATCTTCATTTGTCCCTTGCAGTAGTTTACTGCACTGCTATTTTCCAGGTATATCACGATTATTGAAGTTCTGTAGTAGAAGAAGGTGGATTGAAATACATCAAATGCTTCTCTAGCTCTTTTAAGAAATCATTTTGATGTCAACGAATGCTACAAGATGAATGGAATTGCAGGCAGCTACTTCCAGTGTTTCTGTATTTATACTTCAAAAAGATGTTGGAGGTTTACTGGTGATGGAGGCATTTGGCTTTTGATTTGGTTATAAACTTTTTTTTTAAAGATAACCAATGATCATTTGTATGTTTTGTGACCTCTATTCTTTTAAGTTGCCTATTACTAGGATGATATATGAGTAAGTGGATGAAGTCTCTCTCCTTTGGAATGTCTGGCACTGTCTTTTCCGGCAAAACATGAGATGTAACTTGATGCTATGTCAAGTCTAAGCAATTTTTTTTCTGTATCTTGTGGTTACATGCAACTCTGAGCTTCATATGTTCTATATTTTCAGAATTTTGATTTGTGGCTTTGATCAAAATGTTAGTGCTTCATAGTGGATGTTGTTAATGGGAAAATAGCACTGTCTAAGCCTTCTTTGCAGTGTGTGGCAAAATGCAGTCAGCATGGTGATGCGTGATGAGGTGTTGATTGTGTTGTCTTGGATGTTTGGACATAGTGATTATGGTTTAGTAGAGCAGGATTTCATGGAGGAGAGCCTGGGCGTGACAGTGAAACTCGTCGCCTTGCTATGCATATTAGGTTCTAAGCTGTGGAGACAACCCTTTGCAAAAGTGCAATATTAAGACTAATAGATCCATGAGGTGGTTAACTGGCTTAGTGAAGGACTTCAATAAATTGTGTCGTGGGTGGATCACTCGTGTCTTCAGTATCTTCCTATCTAGGGTCATGTTCTTGGTACAACTTTGTCTGATCACCTCCTCCAATTCTTTTGGTTGGACATCTCCCTCTCCTACAGTCTGCTATTTGCATCCATACACCTCTTTACATATTTGAACGTCACAAAGGTCATTCCCCACCTTGTCTTGTATAAATTTGTTCATAATTCTATCTCTTCTAGTATGCGTATACATCCATCTGAGCATCTCATCTTTGCAACCTTCTTTGAATGCAGACGTTGTTGACTGGTCAACATTCTTTCCCATACAACTATGATACTCTAACCTCAAGCAGAATTATGGTAACATACATTGTGAAGTAGTTACGTAACTTACCTTCATGGTTACATCCAAATAAAAACTTTGAATTGAGAACTTTTTATATTCAGATAATGTTCCTTTCTTTGTCTAGTATCTAATTGTCACAAAATTTAGGTCACTCTCAAAAGAAGATTACGCCACCTGATATCATCAAAACATCATTATGACAGGGCTAATGAACCAAAAAAATGCAACTAAAAATAGTTTGATAAAATGTAAGTTAATCAAGAAGACTAGATCTTATTGAGCATTCTGCAGTATATCAAGAACCACGATACAATTCTTTTGTTCACTTTTTTACAACGGTCGTGCCTGAGCCAACTTGTATACATCTTGACTATTACCCTGTGTATCTGTGACTTTCCACCCCATGCTACAATCCTTCTTCTGCTTTATTCAGATCATCTAAGATCTCTGACTTGACCTTTTCTGGAAGTGCAGCAGATGGGCCTGCCTTTGAATAAAAACTGGCCAGAGATCTAATAGCTTTCTCTAGCATCACATATGACTCCTGCAAGTTGAGCATTATGTCAAAACAATGACCAAATGAAACAAACTCAGGAAGACATGGATGTGTTTAACTGTCAAATATCTCTGCTTCAAACTACAGGAGGAAAAAGCATTAAATTATAACTCTTATTTTGCACGGTAGTGTAGTCTGATGCGAAAATGCATGTCAATAATTCTATCTCAGGTATAGATGAGCCTGATCATGAGACGCGCTGTCTTATCTCTGTGCCAGCAACCTCAGTAGAAGGGGGCAAGTGTTCTTTGGAATGACTGGCTTAGTCCAGGAAGGAAAGCGATTTATACTAATTGATCAGGTTATGTCACAAGATCTCTAGAAGTTCTTTCAGACAGTGATTTGAACAAACTCTAAACCATTACAAGCAATGAGTTAGTGATTAAAGAAGGCAGTAACTGCTGCAGAAGTGCATCAGCAAGCTTGCTTCTTCTGTGTTCTTTTCTGCAATCAGTGCTCTAGCAGCACAAAACTCAAATGAATAATTGGACATGCAGTATCTTACAACTTGAATTTTTTATGGCGCCTCAAACATATGATTTTAAAATGAGGAAACGGAACAGCTATTCTAGCTCTCCTATCCAAATAAGTCCAAGAACCATATAATATACAACACAATTTAAAAATTGTATCAGTAGATGTTCGAGAAGAAATAACCTCATTTGTTTTGACAGTAGGCAACTAGGCAAGGTAGCTGCATATAGGCCCTGGGCACCTAAAAGGCATTGAGGAACCAGAAATGATCATTGAAAGGTCATCTAATTAAAATAACCACCTGAGAAGTCAAGGTTCAATAAAATTGAAATTTGAAGTCAGTATGTCATGTTAGAACAGTCTCTCTACTTCTATGAGGTAGTGGTAAGGTTTGCGTACATTCTACCCTCCCCAGACCCCACTTGTGCGATTCCACTGGGTATGTTATTGTTGTTGTATGTCATGTTAGCATCCTTCTTAGTCAACTATGTTTCAAATTTGCTATGCATATTTGGAAACGACGAATCTACTGCATTGTGCAAGTACTGAACTTTTCAGTGACCTACAGTGCAATAACAATCCACTTTTTATTTGTTAAAATAAGATTACCTCATTGACTACTGATTTTTGTCCTCTCCATCCACCTAAGTATTCCCTGATGGATTCCTTTGCTGCATCAGCCGTTCGTCTAAACTTAGACATTTCTTTTGGATCTTCCTTTAGTGATTCGCGCAATGTCTTCACCACCTCTCTTGCAGAGTTCAAGTAAGCCTTTGGTAAGACTTTCCCTGACTTTGTTGTCTCGTTTGGATCAAATAAGGACTTAATAGCCCCAACCACACTTTCATCCTTGTCTTGAATGTCTTGATCCTTTGCCCATGCTGGTAGCACCGTTAAGCTGCAGCTGTATGTTAAAAGCAAAACCAAAGGACTGGCAAAACCTACTGCAAGAAGCTGGCGACGAGTTGCTTCTTCTTTGGATAATATACCAAAACTCCTTGATTGTAGTTTATCTGTTATGTTAAAAAGAATCGCAATCAGGAAAAAAAGCCTCTCCAGAATCAGGAACAACTCAATCACGATATTGTGTGGAGAATTTAGTACTCATAAGAGGTTAATAAATGTCAAGGACACGATACAGCATAAGAGAAAGGAAAAGAAGATCAGACTGGACATTGAACAGCCTAGTGATGATTCCAATTGGAAGGGACAAGTAAACCTAAAAATGAAGCCGAGACGCAATAAGGTCTTCCCCATTGGATACATAAGAATAAGGAAAGAGGATAGATCCCATAGTTAGCTCTTCCTTTGGACTTTCAAACTATAGGCAATAACATAGATAATATTTGTTAACAGCTCGGTCATTTCATAAAAAATTTTCCCATGACATTTGTATCAAGGTGATCTATATAAAGCTTTTCAGCATGTTCACATAACAGAACTCCTAGTAATCATATCAAAGTTTTCTTCCTTCATTTTTCTTATCCTCTATCTATCAAAGTCAACTTGTTTCTCCGGTTCCTTACTCGCAAAACAATCTGAGTACTTTGTCCCTCTAGACAAGATATCTATCTCCAGCTATTGTAGGTTAACAACAATAGAACTATTGCAGATCTGCAATCCAAGAAGTTGTATGTCTGCAACAACAACTATGTCTATGGCTATATGAATGTTCACTATCCATGTAGCTTGATGAAAACTCATCTCTGTTCATACCATACAAACTTAGTCTCTTAGCACAAGAAGAACAAAATGTTGTGCATATTGGTGGTAAATATGTTCCTTCCATTTCCATTTGTTTGTCCGGATTTGACTTGGCACAGAGTCTAAAAAAGCAAAGAAAAACTTTTAAACCTTGTGATATTAAATTAAAGATACGTAGAATGTATCAAAATGTCTTTTAGTCTTGCGGTCTTAAACATATCATCATGTGTGGAAGTTGGAACTAAAAGAGTTGCCAAAGAAAAGGAAAGAAGCAGTCTTTTTTAAACGGAACTAAAAGTAAAGTAAGACGAACAGATTGAGTCAGAGTGAGTAGTACAATATCATGGTCATAAACTAACCATACCAGAGACTGAGAATAAGCAAATGGGATCCTAGTTATGCAGTCACCAGTGAGACATGCATAACATAATAAGAGAGCTTGACGCTAATAATGCTCAACTAAAAATAAGATAGACTGCATTTTGGGTGTTGGGGAGGTGGGGTGGGATGCTGTTGCAGTTGAACAGATAGAACTGGAACTTAAACACATCAAACATGAAAGTCTTACATTCATCAATGACTTGAGTTTTCTGACAAGAGCAAGAAATGGCAAATGGACATACATTCATTGGAATGAAGAAAGCCATCCTGACTCGAGCTAACCCATACACATCAGAAGAAACCTTCACAAAATAAGAAACAAAGTAAGAATCATTAGCTGATTACCTCATCAACCAGAAAGAACATAAATAATTCAGTAAACTGATTTGAACCATACTACCCCTTTAGGGGCAAACTCAGTACACTAAATCTACCGCTATACGCAGGGTCCAGGCAAGGGTCCGATCATAAGGTATATTCTACCCCTTTAGGTACATGAAACCCAATTCAATCCATAAACGTAAACAAGAATATCAATAAGCTCCTATATAAGACCACCAAAATCAAGATGTATAAATGACACTTTCAAACATAATTCTTCTTAAACATAGAAAAGAGGAATTGGGCTAGACCCAAAAGTCATAAAGGAGCTTTCTTTGGGTAAATTAGTTCCAAGAAAGCAAAAATAAAGAACACCCACCAATGAATAGACACATAGAACACTCAAGAAGCTGAAAGACTTCACTTTGGGTGGAGAAAAAGAAAATCTGTAGATGAAAATTGACAGGAAGAAGAGTGACACTGGCAGTAATGAAATTCTATGGGATATCTTTATGTTTGGTTCACAGGTTGAAGGGACAAAATTGTGGCTGTTACTATAAGCACCCTCGCATTACTTTTCAGTTGCACTTAGGTACCTACAATAGTTTCTGTTACAATTTTTTTTTTTTTTTGAATTTCGACATCTAATACTCTCATTAGAGCTGAATTAATTCAAATTTACATATTACAATTCATTTTTAAAGTTGCATTCTTAATAACATATCTTCATATTAAAAATTCGAAATCAAAATTTATGATTAAGGATAAAAGAATCTCAATCATCCTATTTGAGTTGGTGTTGCACATTTCCTTTGATTCTTCATCATCGAGGTGTAATTTCATATGAATTTAAGTTCCATCAATTGTTGCCTTATTCGATACAAATTCCATAATGATAAGTTTGTGGATTTTGGAATTGAAGTACGTTTTTATCTTTATAATTTTTGTAGGAATTAAGTTATGTCTTATGGGTTATGAATTGAATTTTTACTTCTAATGACACAAGTTTTGTAGGAATTAAAAGGTATAAATAGTTGTGCTAAGGCATATCTGTTTATATTACGATACAAAAGATAAATGCATATGGCTTGTAATTTTAATTATGTGTTGTTATATATTTTACCTTCTTTTTGTTATTTAAAGTGTTGGAAGGACAAAAAACATTGAGTATATTTTGTTATTATTGTTGAAGGGCAAAAGTTAAAAATGATAAATTTAAGCGTAAAAATTAAATATCACCAAAAAAGTATATTTGTGCAAATGACCTAGGAAATTAAGTATTGACCATATAATTTGAAATTTAAATTAAAAGTTTCGATTTAAAATCAATATTTATTTATAAAATATGAATAAAACTTTTAAATCTATTTCAAATCATTACTTGAAATCTCAAATTTTCTTTAAAATATAATTTTTAAATTTTGCATTTTGATTTTAATTTATTTTTTAAAATGTAAAATTTGATCATATAAAATTTTACAAAATTAAAAAAGATTAAAAAAAATGTTCAACGCGGATAGATGGTTTGTAACATGTGGAAGCTTACTAAAGATTTATTAGTTATTATTAATGAATGAATCTTTTGTAAAATTATGCGATTTAAAAGTTTATAATAACGTATAATAAAAAAATACATTTATAAAGAAACATAAAAATATACAATGTATTAATGCTCTTAAAATATTTTGATACTTTATTTATGAATTATGATTTACTTTTTTGATAAGATTATTATATAAAATAAAGTCATGAATTAATAACTTGATGATTCGAAAGTTGATACATGACAAAAAGGACAAATTGAATATAAGTCGACAAAAGTAAAGACGGAGAGATCAAGATTTAGTGTGTTATCGCCGCTATTTATTTGTTGTTATTACAGCCCATCTAGTGATTCCCGAAACTAGCACATGGTGCAAAATACAAAACTAATTAGAATTGTCCAAACAATTGATTGTTATACAAGATCTCGAGATCATCTCCCGTCGTTACTCAACAATGATAATAAATAATTAATAGACTTTATAAGAATATAATTTGTAGATCTTATCTCTTGTTACTTAATGGTAAATAAGACTTTGAATACATTTTTATGCAAACATCATAATATAAGTCATGTATACATAAAGTTGCTAAGTTCAAACAGCACGAATCATTTTCGAGAATATTATCACTTAAATTCGTCGAAACTTCAGATAAATTTTTCTGTGCTTAATTTATATTCCTCAATTATTTGTTTGTTATTTAATTGTTGTAAGTTATTTCTGTAACAACCAGAAAAAAAATAAAAATATAAAATGATTAAGCCACTAGTATAGTATTATAATGTTTTGAGTGGCTTA
>JAABOM020000110.1:23014943-23028310 GCA_011800125.2 Solanum clarkiae
TCTATTTGAGAAGAAGAACAGTGGGACTTGTATTTTCTTGATTTTCTGTATTTCTAGTGGCTTGTACGTGTGACAACCAGTCCTTGGGTGAGATTTCAGTTTATGAAAATTTTCAGTTTGAGTTTATTTATCTTTAAATGCTTCCGCGTTGTTATATATATTATCCTTTTTTTATTAAGGCTGACTTGCTCTGGTGGGGTAGAGCAAGTGCCGTCACGCCAATTTTTCGGGTCGTGACAATTTCATTTATAAGTTCATCCTCTGATGTGTAAATAAATTCAACGGTATCATTTTAAGAATGAATAATCTATCTATCTATATTTATATTTATATTTATTATACTACATTAAAAACATGAACTCAAAAAGTCTAAGGTTAAATTACATAAATACCCCCAACTTAAAAAAAATTAATTATCAAATATCCCAAACTACTGACACCTACTGCTTCAGACTCTTCATCGCATATCATCCTCCACTATGATACGTTGCCTCTTCAAACTCACGCAAATTAAACAAATGCCACTGTCCAAATAACCCTCAACAAGTATAACATTTATCTTTTATCGCCAAAAGATGTAACTTTTGTCTTTTCGCTCCTTGCTCTATTTATATCGAACACTCTCCAAACTCTATTGTGATTTCGACTTCTTTCAAAAACGAAAAGGTATCCCCTATTTTAAGTTTTAACGCCAGCATACTGCCTTCGTTTCTCACACAATCATGTGCACTTTGTTTCCCAAACTCAAGAATCCTAATTTTTTAAAATTGCAGATTTTCTCAGGATAGACTCATGTATCATTTTGTTATACAAATTCAATGTTTGAAGATTCTCGAAAATTTCTATTATTTTGGTAAGGAATCCACTCAAGTTATCGCCATGAAGAAATGAGAAAGACGAACCACTTAAATTTTCAATATTCTAGGAATGTTACTATTAATATTACTATAAGCAGCATAACGTACTCAAGAGAACTTGAAAGATTTCCATAACATACTCAAGAGAACTAGAGAGATTTCCAACAGAAGCCGAAAGATTTTAGAAGTAGATTATTACCTATCTATCGCTGTCTTAATTGTCTGTAATTTGTCAAAGAATTGAAGAAAGCTAATTCTAGAGACGAAGGCTCTGTTATAACATGATTATCGTTCACATGTAGGTACTCTAAACATCTTTAATTATCAAATGATCTTGAAAAAGAGCTAGAAAGTGATCATTATAATCTAAACATCTTTAATTATCAAATGATCTTGAAAAAGAGCTAGAAAGTGATCATTATAATCAATTCCAAATCGAAAAATAGGAGTCAACCACATCAGTAATTTCCATAAATTAAAAAATTATTATATTTATGAAAAAAAAAATGAACAACTTAAAACATCCAACTTCATGTCTGATCAAAATCTAACTTAACCCTAAAAAGCATCTCTTGCGTTGTTCTCCCGTGGTGGAATCTTGGTTTCTCCTCCTATATATAACTGTGATGATCCCTTTCAACTCTTCCATATACTTCTACTACTAGTTTCAATGGCAGGAGGCAACCCTGCTCCAAAACCCTCCTCCAGTAAGCCAGCTCCTTCTTCTGCTTCCGCTTCTCACCGTAAATCCCGATGGGAATCCCCCACGGGAAAGAAACCTTCTTCCGATCCCAAAACCCCCACTGCTGCCGCCGTTGCAGCTGCATCAGGATCCGGCGATCCCAAATCAAAGCGCTCTCCAAAACCCACAAACCCAAATCATCCTACGACCCCTAATCCGAAACCCATTAGCAATCCATCACCAAAACTCGACCCGAATGCTCACTTTGGCTTACCCCCTTTCCCTTTCCGTGACCCACCTCCACCCCCTTTATATGGGTTTCACATGCTTGACCGTAGAACCATAGTTCTTGCTGATGGTTCTGTACGGTCTTACTTCGCTTTACCCCATGATTATCAGGATTTTCCAGCTTTTCCCCGGCCGGAGTTTCATGGGCCACCACCGCCGGGATTAGGATATGACAGGCAGTTTCCGGATGATGGGTTTATGAGGAATAGGAATCCGGATCATTGGAATCCAATAGGGATAGAGGGGGGACGTGTTGGTGATGGTGCAATGAAGAGGAAGTTTGGTGACGAGGGGAAAGATGGGCTTGAGAGGTTAAGGCAGCAGGTGTTGGAACATGGAAATGCAGGTGCCGTTCCGCCCGGGTCAAGTAGTACGTATATGGGTAGAGGAGGAGGAGAAGAAATGATTAGGCCTGCAAAATATATGAGAACTGGAGGCGTTGAAGGGAGTGTGAGTAGGACTAAGCACAATGAGGTGGATCAAAATGCATTAAAGAAGTCTTTTTTGAATATGGTGAAGTTAATTTATGACAATGCTAATCTCAAAAGGAGTTATTTGGCTGATGGAAAGCAGGGGCGTTTGCAGTGCCTTGCTTGTAACAGGTCTGGGATTATACTAGGATTGTATTGCGTTTCTAGTGTTTCTAGACTGTTGTGTGTAGATTGGATGCTTGTTTTTGTTAGTTCAATTCAGCTTTTCTTCTCTAGTTGCTACTTTTCATGCACATAATAAAAGCATCCACTGAAGAAAAGTTAAATTCTATGCTTTTGGGGCTACGCCTGCATCTGTCTTAAATCTACTCATATAGTGTTTTTCCATTGATGCCAAGCTAATTAGTTATTTGTTTATGTCCTCTAAGCTCTTGAATTAAAACTGTTAATTCATTATAGAGCTGTCGATATGAGTAATTTGTATTTCAGGTTCAGTTTTCTGACTATTACTGTTATACTTGGACTATTCTAGTCGAAGGTATTGTAATTAGGGATCAAGGGCCTTTGACAGCTAGATAAAGAACTAGCCAGCTCCAAGTGCTTGATTCTAATAGAGAACTGGGAACAGCTAGATAAAGAACTATCTAGCTCCAAGTTTATTGGAGAAAGTGTTTGATTCTTATAGAGAACTTTATATAGGCGCTGCCATGATCATGTTTTATTTGGAAACATGTGGAAATAATGGTTGAGCTTTTGACTTGATTTGTCAGCAAATAACTAGGTAGCTTCAATTTAGAAAAGGAGTGACTCTACTTTGCATTGTAGTTAATCTCTGTTGTGTAACTTGTTACCCACGGTGCTTTAAGTTCTGCTTGAAATCTCCCTTGAGTTAGAGATTGTGGATGGCCTGTTTTATGTCTGCTGTTATTTTAGATTTTTTTTTGATAGGCTGTTCAAATTTTAGTTGTTTTTGCCCTTGAATGTTGGAAAATGTGCTAGAACTCTCTCACTCTCTTCAATATCATCTCCTTGAAGTCGTCATTGCAACAACTACAATAACAACATTACCCCAATGCCTCAAAGGCTCCCGCCCATTGCGGGGTAAGGGGAGGTCGGATGTACGCAGCCTGACCCCTATGTTTAAAAACATAGTGCGACTGTTTCCGGATGACCCATGATGAGCGTCGAAAGTTGCATTGACTAACTGCTGCTACTTCACAATTGAAAGAAGCGCAGATAGTTTAAAGAGCCATTTTGTTGTATTCCATCGTACCCCAAAGCCAAAAAATAGTGAATCTTTGGCTCCATCCGAGATTGATGGAAATTGAAGTCGTCATTGCAATATCACTAAAACTAGATGTGGTCGTATGTTGTGTTTTAAAAGGTCGTTTGTTTTTACATTTAGTATTTGCCAAAAGTTGTTCCCAATTTAGTTTTGGATCGAGATGATGTTGATCCTTGGTTCATTTATGTAGATATCATTGTGAGTCAATTGTCTCTTGTTTCTGAGGTTTGCTGGATGAGCTACCTTTATTAATAATCATATCTAATTCTCAGGCTAATGATAGTGTATCTAGTTCCATGGTAAGTTTGCCCATGGCGACCTGTGTTACTAAATAGTAATTGCTCCATCCCGGTGAAGCAGAGTTGGGGATTATTCTTTTTGAGGTATGAAGCAATGCAATTTGGAGAACCACATGCTTAGGTTGCAAAGCAACTCAAGGGAGAAATAATTTCTTTTTATTGCTTATTTGATCTCAAGAGATGAAAATGAAGAGAGTGATGATAGGAAAAGAACTGGTCGTTTGTTGTTTGATTACTAGGACTTCTCCCTAGTTCATTTCAATTAGGGTACAATTTGTTCTTTTGCTTATTCTCTAGTTTGCAAATACTTTGGGTGGGTGCAGTTTTTGCATTGTTGATTATGCAATTCATGCATTTTCTAGTTTGGATGTGAGAATTGGAAGGCACAAAGTTTCCTACTAACTTTATTGGACTTGCCTAGAACCATGAGATAGTCCACGATAGTGTGAAAACTTTTTGTTTATTTTATTTTTTTCTAGCTTGAAGGGATTTTTAAATGCGTGTACTTGTAGTTTCCACATCAAATGCCAATAGCATGAGATGTGAATTTTCTTTTAATACCCTATAACATGTGACTCACCTACCTTTTTACTCGAGCTAATATCATTTGTCGTAATATCCAGGCAATGTTTTGCCTACGTTGCTTATGTTTTTTGTTGCATCTTTTGAGTTTTTCCCATTTTGTTAGTATAAGAATGTTTATTGAGAAAGGATAAGAGTGTATACGGGACCGGGGAGGCTGCTACCTATTTAAATCAAGTATCGAGTGCTCTAAAAGGGAATTGAAGAAAGTGTTTGATTCTTATAGAGAACTGGGGAGAGCTAGATATAGAACTAGCTAGCTCCAAGTCAATTGGAGAAAGTGTTTGATTCTTATAGAGAACTGGGGACAGCTAGATAAAGAACTAGCTATCTCTTGGAGAAAGTGTTTGATTCTTATAGAGAACTGATATAACTTACTTTAGTTGTTAGAGATACTGACTTAAGGTGCTGCCACGATCATGTTTTATTTGGAAACATGTGGCAAATAATGGTTGAGCTTGTGTCTTGACTTGTCAGAAATAACTAGGTAGCTTCAATTTTGAAAAGTAGTGAATCTGCTTTGCATTGTAAATTTATCTTTGTTGTGTAACTCGTTACCCATGACACTTTTGGGTTCTGCATGAAAATTTCCTTGGGTTAGAGATTGTGGATGGAACCCTGTTCATGCACATGCGCTCTCTCTCTCTCTCTCTCTCTCTCTCTCTCTCCCCCCTTGATGACGTCATTGCAATATCACTAAAAATAGATACGTGGCCCATGATTCATTTGTACAGGTATCATTGTGAGTGATTGTCTCTTGTTTCTGGGGTGGCATTCTTGAAGCCATATCATTTACCTTTATTTCTAATCATATCTAGTTCTCAAGCTAATGATAGTGTATCTAGTTCCATCTTCCATGGTCATTTTGCCCCACGGCGACCTATGTTGCTAAAAAGTGATTGCTCCATCCTGGTGAAATGGAGTTTGGGGGTTTATTCCTTGTGATGTACGAAGCAATGCAATTTAGAGAAGCACATGCTTAGGGTGCATAGCAACCCAAGGGAGAGATGATCTCTTTTTATTATCTATTTGATCTCAAGAGATGAAATATAAAGAGTAACCTATATTGTGTAGGAGCGGGGATTTACCCTATGCACACCCAAAGGGCAGCGGCTGCGGCTGCGGGTTTCCCATGTCATAAAAAAAGAGTAACAGATAGGAAAAGATCTGTTTGTTTTTTATATGATTACCTGAACTTCTCCCTAGCTTGTTTCAATTGGGATATAATTTTGTATTTTGCTTATACTCTAGTTTGCAAATACTTTGGTTTGGGTGCAGTTTTTTATTGTTGATTATGCAATTTTTCTTTGGTTTTGTGGCTGCTATTGAAGGCATTAATTATTTTCCCAACTTGAAGGGATTTTTTAAATATGTACTAGGTTCCACATCAAATGCCAATAGCATGAGATATGAATTTTATTTGTATCCCCTATAACATGTGACTTTGCCTGCCTTTTTACTTGAGCTAATACAATTTGTCTTAACAGCCCGGGAAACTTGTTTCTACGGTTGCTTTTTTTTGTTTTTTCGGTTGTTGGTTCTTTTGAGTTAGTATTCCCATTTTGGTTGTATAAGAATATTTATTGAGAAAGGATAGAGCATTTTCGGGGCCAGGGAGAACGCTACCTATTTAAATCAAGTGTAGAGTGCCCTAAAAGACACCTGCACCTTTGTTCTATGTTCTTTCATGCATCTCCTTGATGCCTTTCTATTACAACTTATTTCATCCCCAAAAAACTGATTTCTTGAGGTGGGATGAAAACCATGGGGGATCAGAGGCAAATAAAATGTCAGGTGATTTCTTTCTATTTTTCCTAGGACTTCACGGACAAAGTTATGCGATACTTGTGCTGGCAGGACTTGGGAGTAGCTGTTACTCTCTGAAGGCCCCCGAAATTCTTAAGCAATAGTCAACCCAATCAATTTCTCACCTAGTATTGAGGCGTAATATGCAGTAGTTTCCCTGCCTGTCATAATGCATTTTCCATTTCTATTATATTCACGTGTTGTGCTCTGGTTCTCTTTTTGCTTCCATTTATCATTATAGGATTGTATCAGGGAGCAATCACAATTAGGGTTTAGGTGTGTGAACCACAGATATTGTAACAAGTAGCCTCTATATCTCATGTTTAGTTCATAGGATCCATGTATATCTTCTTTTAATTCTGAATCGAAGAGATCATATTAGCCCCTATGTTGCTTGGACTTTTCAGAAATATCGATGGGTGCATATCGGATACTTCATAAATAGTGTATTCTTTGAGAATCCAACGCTCGTGAGGCCACATTTTTGGAGACTCTGAGCAACATAGAATAGCAGTAACAACAACCATATTTTCTCAACATTCAAAATGTGTTCTGAAAATGTAAGTAAAAATAAAGCATTGTAAAGAGACCCGTCCGATTAGTTTTCAGTATCTGTGAGGCCTCATTTATTTATTGTTTTCCTCTTTTATCATCGCTCCAGTTTACTTATTTTACTTGAAAAGTAAAATACTAGTGTATATTCCGGAGCATACAACGCAAGGGAGGCATGATCCGTCTACATGCTTAGGGAGAGACAGAAAGGAGAGCGAGCCTTTTTTATTTGCTTTTCTTCATTTGCATATTTGATAGACAGTTGTGGCTTAGTTGCTGCTTTTATAATTTAATTCGGTAGTTTCTCAAGGTTAGCTTTTAGCTATACAGAGCTTATTGTGTTGAGTCTTTCTTTTTTGTGGTGAGGCATTTTAAGCCTCGGAAGCTACTCCTTCATTAATTGGTGGCCTAAGTTATAACCCTTCCCTGCTTGTCCTGTGTAGTGATCCCCATGAAACTCTTAAAAGAATTTTTAGGAAGATCTTTATCCTATCCATGAGTTAGATGCTTGATCACATTAGTTTGTGATGAGTTGAATTGCCTTTTCAGTTTCCGAAGGTAGAACATGAAGCAAAGATTCTAGCACCTTGCTTGCTTAAACGCTTGACTAGTGTTCCTTTGTACACAATAATACAATTGTATTTGACTTCAGTTTTTCTTTTTCATGTTTTAGATGTGTGTAGATTGGCGATCATTATTTGACTATTCAAACATATGGAAATTTTAGTCATTTGTTCTCTTTATAATGGATGTGGTGCAAGTACTGACTAAATAATTTGAAGGCAGTCAACCTTTAGAATCCCACCAACGTTTTCATATCACATAAACATAAATCTTTCAGAGTTTGTCATAGAAAAGCTTTTCTCAGTACCTTGTTCTGTATTTTGTCAAGAATTCTCATTGTCTCATTTTGGACCAAAAAAAGGTTCTTGTTGGTGGGAGCAGTAGCTTCTACTTTCACAATGTTGTATTATGACTATGTGGCTGAACCACATTGTTTTTCTTTTTTTGGGTAAAGCTTAACTAGGTTGTTGTATTCCATGGAAGATGAAAATGGTTGGTGATTATGTGGATAATCGGAGCAGTTTTTAGTACATTTAACACTTTCGTGTATATGTATATCTTTCGAGATCTACCCTGCCTCGCCTTTTGAGTTTCAGCAAGTCAATGCGTGCAACCAAATCATGGACCTCTTGTTTATGAATTCTTGTTGTGTGATTGCTGAACTTTTCCTTTATCTTGGTTGTGGTTGTTGCAGCACGACAATGGCTGCCTTTGCCTTTTGAATGTTCACCTGGAAGGAAAGTAACGCGTTAGATGTTTTGAGAGCAAAAAAGGAATCTGTTATATAGTCCAATAGAAGTGTATTTCAAGCCTTCCTTTTTAGTGCAATTTGGCTTCATTTGATAATGTTGAAGCTATGATTGAATCTTTGAGCACTTTACACAACTTGTACTGATGTTAATTGCACATTCTCCAGCACACATTGCTGGTAATCAATATATTTACCTTTTTATGGGCCAAAAATATAGTATGACAAAGGCTGCTTGTAGAAAAAACTAGGCAAGGAGGAAAACTAAGTAGTCATTGTCCTGTTTAATTTCTTCAGCTGTGTTATTCTCCGCATCTTTTTATAGGACAGAAAGTAATTACGTGCATGGTCCGTATAATGTTCTCTGCTTTATTTTCTACTTGTTACTCATTTGATTATAATGTAGTTCCTAGTAAGTTTGTGGGTGGTATGTGTATGATGGTAGTTTGCACAACATGTTCTTTAATCCTACTGCTCCGTGGAGAAAATCTCAATGTTCCATTATATTGAGACTGACTTGTCTGACTTCCCTTTGCAACTTCTAAAAGAGATTTCTTTCCCTTTGAAGTAGGTGTAAAGACAATTATTTGATTGATGGCAATTACATCTCATGTGTGGGTGAATTTTACCTGTGATGTGCAACCTGCAAAAACTCAAAAAGTAGTATATTATCACCTTGTTAAAGTTCAGAAACCTTGAAATAATACTGCCTAACTTCCCTTTCATTGCGCAATGCTTTTGCTTTTGTTTACACTTGTATATAAATATTTTATCTTGGTTTGAGGAGTAACTCTAAAGTATTTTGTAACTTTGGCCTGAAAACAACACAGGATGTCAAAAGAGTGTCCTGATATGCACTCTCTCATTATGCACACCTACAACTCAGATAATGCTGATTCACTTGTGGAACATTTGGCCTTTCACAAAGCATTATGTGTTCTGATGGGATGGAACTATTTGACACCTCCTGATCACTCAAAGTCATATCAGATGTTATCTGCTGATGAAGTAACTGCAAACCGAGATGAACTAATTTTGTGGCCGCCTTTGGTTATAATCCATAACACTATCACAGGAAAACGTGATGATGGGCGCATGGAGGGTTTGGGAAACAAGGCAATGGATAGTTACCTTAAAGGTAAGACATCCATCTCTGTTTCTTATCATTCCCATCGTTTCATCGAGGGAATTTTCCTGCTTTCTTCCCTATACTTTTGCATCTACTTGCCACGTCTAAAAGTTCTCCACCCAATATCTATGGTCCCTTTTCCAGTCCTGGGACTTTCTTAATTTGTCTGACCCATTTGATTAATTTATTACCCTTTTTGCTGATGGTTTGTGTTTCGGCATTGTCAGTATTCATTTAACCACCACCTTGCACACTGGCGGCCTCTGATGATTTGTTGTTCTACTTTCAAGTGTGCTCTTTGATAGTGTTCTGCAAGGGGTGCCTCTTAGGCCAAGAATCATAGGATCTGAGGTGGTCTAGAATCTTAAATCTGTTAATTATGTCTTGCAGTGGACTGTAAAGGCAAATTTGATGGTTTGCACAATTAGGTTACCGGACTTTAGACCTAAATTTATGTGTTTTTGTTGATTGGATGATTTGTCGAGAAATTGACAAGAAAAGGTCTCACAGATGGAGGGAGGGAACGTCCTATAATATTAAGGGTGTTAGATCACATCTGAAAATTGAGATCGAGGATAATTCTTTTAGCGGTCACACTTATTTTATGAAAAAGCACCCTTTACACTCTCAGGTTGTCTTTTTGTGGAGAAGTTCAAATGTAAATGAAATAGATTCCCTCATCAGTTGCCTTAGTTCCCTACATTTACAGAGGGCACTGATTTTTTGCATTGTAAATATTCCAGCGCCTTCATGGCGCCCTTCAGATGAAATGAATCTTTACTTATCAAAACATTCTTGAGATGCTACTCTCTGGAATGATATCACAGCCGACTTCTTATTTTAGAAAGCCCCTTGGCTCATCTTAAAATTTCCTCAATATGAGAACTCCATTGCCTTTGGAGAAAAAATGAATTGTGCAGATTGCATGCCATTTGTATTGCTAACTAGAATCAGAAGCAGTGAAAAGTGTTGGCTTATAGGCTGATATACTCGTGCATTTTGATGACAAAGAATGTATACTTCCAGTCATGTTACTATACTGGATCTTTAGTCAGCAGCCGAAGGTATTTTTTGAAGAATTATGTCGAGTGCATGGGAGCCTGTTGTTGCCAATATTTAGGGCATGAATTGCATTCTCTTAGACTAATTCTATATCTTCATGCTTTTCTGTGTAACCAGTATATCTTTTCTTCATGCATCACACTGACCAAAGCTGAAATCTTTACTAATCATTAGTATAATGAAGCAGTAGTGACACTTCAGGCATGGTTCTACTTTCAGTGAGATGTTTGGCAATTGCTGCAATTGACATCTTCCCAGAAATAGAACCTGTGGAATTCTTTGTGAGGAACTGTGATATGATTGTATTTTTAATTGTCTGTTTCTACATGGTCAACACGTATGAGATTGCAACTTGATTGTGTTCTCTTGTCAAGATCTTGGACCTCATTTTCCTGAAGTTCTTCTATACATCTCTGCTGTTGAAATGCATCTGGCTTGGGTTCAATTAATCTCCTATTCAGCAGGGGCAGTATCTTTTCCTGCTCCATGCTGAACTTGGTTCTAAACAAGGTCATGCCGATGCGTTTTCTTGGGGATGTTAAAGAGACTTGATGGTATTCCCATCAAATTCACGAAGGATATCAGTGTACAGTTTTGTAATGAGGAACTGTTCGCATCTTGTTTCTATTGAAGATTGATAGAATTGGTGTGGTGCCTTTGTTTTTGAGTTCCATATACGATGATTAACTTGAGTTTGAATTTCGTTTCTGAAGATGCTCTAATTTGAAGTCAGTTTGTCTTGTTGATGTTTACCATTTCTTTGTCAACTTGAAAATTTTGATGTTCTAGGAATTACATTATTATTGTTATTACTATCATCGCTACCATACCACTTTTACTGGTCATCGAGTATTGCTATTTGTGGTTTTTTTTTCTGTTGGAGAATTCAAGCCATGGATGCCTTTGCCAATGGTTTCATTCTTGGGTTCATTATCAACCCCTCTTTTTTCTTGTCGTCTTTTTCACCTTATCTTAAAGAAAAGCTGAGAGTATGTCTCTTGATTGAAACTTCCTGTTAATATTTGTTATCATTAGTATTTGTGTGTGGAACTGGTCATAAGTTAGTGCTGTTCTATAACGTTTATTGGTTTTAGGATTATATCTTTCTTGGCACCTTGAGTGTCTTCCTTTCTCCAGTCTTGTTTTTAGCTCTACGTCTGCATCTCTTGAAGCTTCTGTATTGCAATTGCCAATTTTGGTTTCAGGTATTGGATTTCACAGTGGCAAGGCAAAGGCCTTGTATAGCAGAGACGGTCATCTAGGTATCACCCTGGTTAAGTTTGCAAGTGACCAATCAGGTTTGATGGAAGCCATGCGGTTAGCTGAATATTTTGAGAAAGAGAACCATGGGAGAACTGGTTGGGCTCGACTGCAGCCCTTGACTCTAGGTAAGGATGATGAAAACAATCCTGACCTTTGCAAATTTGATCATAGGACTGGAGAGAAGAAGAGAATCTTCTATGGTTACCTGGCTACTATTACCGACTTAGAGAAGGTTGATTTCGACTTTCGAAAGAAGATTACCATCGCTAGCCGATTGGATTACAAGCCATCTGGTTAGAACCCACTTCAATAGATTTGCATAGATGTGCTTCAGTTGAGAATATTGCTCAACTCCCTGAACTAGATGTTGTGGTTTCAGTTACTTGTATTGCCCATTGGAATTGATGGGCTGGGGTTCTCAGGGATGACAGAAGAACCAAGTTATAAATACTATTGATGTCTTTTTTATCCTTCTCTTGTAGTGAATTTCTGCCCGCAAGATTAGCAGTTTTGAAGTCCCAACACTCCCTGATTGTTCTGGTGCTTGTCCTTGTCCCGCCTCCTCGGTTTGAGGCTGGATGTATCATTTGGGTGTGGATCATGGTTAAAAAGTTTGTTTCAAGGTTAATTTAGGATTGTTCCCCTGCAGATATTAGTGTGAAACTATGCCTTGAAAAAATCGACCTGAAAACGAGGTATTCATCGTTGCAGGCTACAATCTTTTTCACTAGATTGTAATAGAAGTATCAAGTTCTGTTGCAGTTTAGACGAAAGTATCGTGCTTTTCTTCAGGTTTAGCAGCATTATCTTGCTCTTTGCCTTTTAATGGTTTTCTTTTACTGTTGAGTTTGTGATATAATCATTTTCTTTATGTTTGAAAGTTATTACATGAACCGTAAGCCCGGTTTGAAGAGGCTCATATATAGAACTGCGTGAAGTAATACCAATTAATTGAAATTCAGAAGTTTATATTTCACATTTTGGTTTCCCACCTTGTTTGGTACCCACATTGGAGTCTGACTAAATTTGGATTTGTGTTGAATGTCCTACACTGGGGTAAATTCACTCTATAACAAAGGTGGACTACTTACCCAAGGGGATTCGAACGTGAGATCTCTGGTTAAGGATGAAGGAACACTTATCACTTCATTACAACTTTTGTTGGTTACCATCAATAGGTTATAGCTGGGCGTTGCAATACAAACCAAATAAGCCCCACTCGGGGGGTATTTGAGCAAGATTTCTTTGTTCTATCAATAAACGATCGTCCATTGATACAACATCAACATTATTTGATTCAAACAAGTTTACAAACTCAAGTATAGAGTACTTGTTCAAGAATACATATGGTTATGGTGTAAAGTTGATCAAATATGTAATAGATAAAAAGCAAGTAGCATAGCAATTCTTACAGCCTCGAAATAAATCTCAACCTTCCACACAAGGCAATCTTTTGATAGAGGAACATTCGTTTTTACGAATTTCATCTATATTAAATCTCTTAATATCAGAATAGCTTATATAGTCAATTATTCAATTCAGGTCCATCTTGATTGATTTCAAAACAGCTTAAAATATTCATATTGTGAAAGATTTTGAGCAGTTCTCCCCTGAATTATGTGTAAAAAAGAAAATGTGATGTTACTAACATTTGATGCCACTTTGAAGTTGAAAAACTTTCTTTTTCTAATTAGAGTGTGTCTGGTGAGGGGAATATTTTCTTGTCAAAAGTAGGACTCAAGTGCCTCCAAACTTTAGTGGTCAAGAAGGAATCAATTCTCTTTTTTTTTTTTTTTTTTTTTTTTTTTTTTTTTTTTTT
>JAABOM020000110.1:23031067-23063140 GCA_011800125.2 Solanum clarkiae
TTGCCATATCTAGGTTTTTCTGCTTATGGGTTTTGAGCTGAGGGTTTAGGAAACAGCCTCTCTACCTCTATGAGGTAGCGGTAAGGTCTGCGTACAATCTACCCTCCCAGACCCCACCTGTGGGATTTCACTGGGTATGTTGTTGTTGTTGTATTATTGAAGTTATAATTCTCCACCTTAATATTATGAAACAAAAAAGGAGAAATAACTTCTTTTTGTTGAATGATGTTGTAAGTGAGATGATGGAGGTGGGTTGTTCTCTTGTTGACTAGCTGGTGTAATCATGAAAAATTGAACTTTGGTATGCTAGCTTTGTAGGTGAAGTTATATGGATATTTAGGTTTGATTTTTTTTAAGTGCTTTTCATGAGTTAAAAAGATCAAAAATTGTAAGTTGGGAATTTTGATTTTTTTAAAAAAATGCTTTTTGATCTAAAAGAAAACATTTGTGTGTTTTTCAAATACCTTCTAAAAAGAATACCATGAAATAAATTGAATTTAGAATTTAAAGTAAGTCGTTTGATAGTTGATTAGAATTATGTAAGTATTAGTGATGTAGGAATTAGTTAGGAGTGAATTTATTATTTTATGCTTGTATCAGTTATTCATATATAAGTAATACATGTATGAGTTATACCACTTTATATTCTGCATAAAATAATACATAAAATTCCTTATAATTTATACATGTATTAGCTATGCAAATATGATTTTTGTCGTATTTAACTTTTTATAGGAATAAGTTATTTTACATCTACCTATCAACCATCAAGTATAAATTATATAAATATTAACATATCATTTATTAAAAAATAATATTTTATTGAAATATACTAAGAAATAAAGTGTGTCATGTACACTGAGAGTAGTTTGCAATGTGAGTCATGTTTTTAATGGAACGAAGGAAAATAAGTTCTTTAATATGTGACATACTAACATTCTATATATGTTTATTATAACCTTCGCGCTCATATGATTCTCCTAACCCCTACTCCTTGATTTATCTCACACCTTTTACCCTCAAAGCTCAATCTCTATTTCCTTTCACTTTTATAATATTTTTTTAAATTATATATAAATATTTTTGAGATAATAATTTTTAAGTTACTTATAGATGAGAATTCTAGCAAAGGACTGGGTACTATCAAACAATTTTGATATTTTCCAATTGTCTTATTTAGTTGACTTGTTCTGCCGGTCTTGATGATTCACTGTGATACCAACAAAGAAAATGGTACAAGTTTGACCTTTCAGAACCTTCAAGGGCCATTTAGATTAAAACTTTATATTATTATTATTATTACTTTTAAAAAAATTATTTAGTAGTTAATAATTAATAGTTACCAAGAAATGATGAATAATTTGTTTGTAGGATACATATACGTTTCAAATTTAAAAATCAAGATTTTCTTTCTAAGGTTGTTGGTGGCAATCATGACCGGCCGATCATATTTTATATTAGAATAAGTTATCCAATAATTTCATGCCTTTTATTAATAATTTTATCCAATAATTTTATGCCTTTTTTATTTTAATTAAATTTATCCAATAATTTATGTTTTTTCCTTAGATGAAGTTTAATACTAGACTAATATTACTACTCACGTAAGTTGAGGTGGAATGATTAAAATATTTTTATTTTAATTAGAGATTTAAGATTTGAGCTCATATAAATGAATAAAATCTTGTTAGGAGTATTAACTCAAAAAATAAACTCTACGATATGCAACAACAGATATAATCTATCTCCAATATGAGTATCAGACACTAAAATAAAAAGTTAATGTTACTATTATTTGAATTTGAATTATGGTATTTTAACTAGTAAATTGGTCTTGAAGGAATATTGGATGAATATTTTAGTTACTCACTTGCATTTTTTTTTTCAATATTATGCGAAGAATAAATAAAATTAGATTTGAAATAAAAAGGATATCAAAAACTTCTTTAATTCTTCCTATTTTACATTTACAATACCAGGAAAATACATTAATATTATCTAATTATTTACTTGATAAAATACTCGAGTTTTAATATCAAATTTGATTTATAGCAAAGGAAAATCTCTTCTAAAATCAGGTCAATTTAGATTGAGACAAATCATAAAGGACATGTCACATTCTAAATATATTTTTTTATCGTTATCTCCAAATATCATTTAATTTATATCTAAGATCACGTGAATAAATGCTAGCATTAAAAGCCTGTTTGGATAGCTGATTGTAAATTGCTTGTAAACTTTAGATATTAAATTTTTTTAAGTAAATCAATTTTAAAATAAATAATTATGTATTCAAATAAAAAAATTTTGAAATCATCACAAACAATCAATTAATTTATTTAATTAAAAAATGTTAATAGACAATTATTTTGTTAAAATGACTAAAACATTCTCTCTTTTAGTAATAAATTTAAAAGTATTTGTATAAAGGAAAAAAAAAAAAAAAAAAGGAGATGGATACACAATGAAGCGAAAGTTAAGAATTTCATTTTGGGAAAGATATAATGTGAATTAAAAATAAATTAAGAATAAGATAATATAATTTGATCAAATAAAATGTTTACTATAAACTTAAAAACTATAGATTAAGAATGACCAAATTAGAGCTTTTGCCCAATTTTAACTTATATACACTTTAATATTTATCAAATGCATAAATAACCTAAACTTACAATAAACCAATCTAATCAACAACTTACCAAACATCCTCTAAATGTGAATTGGATTAAAAATTTGCAGAAGAAAAAAAAATCCTTCTCATTCACTTTTTAACTATTTTTTTGTTCACTTTAAATCTTATATCTTTTTAAAATTTAATTAATATTTATAATAAATTTATAAAAAATCATATTTTATATTGAAAATAATAAATAAAAATAAAATGAAACACCCATCGAATAAAACGATAAGGAAAGCAAAATACTGACAAAATTTAGTAAATTATTGATTGGAAAAATCACATTTTAATGTATTGAAAATAATAAATAAAAATAAAATTTATTTTTTGCAATTCTTATGGAATAAAATAAACTGGATTAAGTCAGGAGCAAAAGAATTACCGAATAAAATAAACTAGATTAAGTTAGAAGAAAAAAAAAATCTAAAACAGCCAGCTTTGTACGATAAGGAAACTCACTGATAAAATTTAGTAAATTGTTGATAGGGAATCATATTTTAATGTATTAAAAATAATAAATAAAAATAAATTTATTTTTTTGAAATTCTTACGGAATAAAATAAATGGATTAAGTGAGAAGCAAAAAAATTACAAAATAAAATAAACTAGATCAAGTTAGAATAAATAAAAGTCATAACGCCCAACTTTGTACGATAAGAAAAGCTAAACAATAATAAAATTTATTAAATTATTGACTGGGAAAATTATAGTTTAACGTGTTAAAATAATAAGTAAAAATAAAATAAATTTTTTGAAATTCTTATAGAATAAAATAAATTAAATTAAGTTGGAAGCAAAAAATTACAGAATAAATAAATTGGATTAACTTAGAATAAAAAAAAAAGATTCCAAAATGCCAGCTTTGCACTATAAGGAAAGTCAAACACTAGTGAATTATTGATTGGGAAAATCATATTTTAATGTATTAAAAATAAACTTAAAATTCTTATAGAATAAAATAATTTTTTTGAAATTCTTATAGAATAAAATAAATTAAATTAAGTTGGAAGCAAAAAAATTACAAGAATAAATAAATTGGATTAACTTAGAAGAAAAAAAATAGATTCCAAAATTCCAGCTTTGCACTATAAGGAAAGTCAAACACTAGTGAATTATTGATTGGGAAAATCATATTTTAATGTATTAAAAATAAAAGTTTATTTTTTAAAATTCTCATAGAAAAAAATAAACTGAATTAAGTTAGAAGAAAAAAAACTACAGAATAAATAAATTGGATTAAGTGAGAAGCAAAAAAGTTATAGAATAAAATAAACTGAGTTAAGTTAGGAAAAAAATTCAAAACGCCAAGCGTGTATTATATACTTCCTCCACCTCATATTACAAGAACATTTTTTTATTTTATATAATTATTAAGAAATAATAGACTTTACTATTTTACCCTTCATTTACATCAATGACATTAAATTAAATGAAAAAATTATTAATATTCTAATTAATGATGAGATAAAATAAAAAAAAATATTAATTCTATCTTATCTTAATAAGCGTCGGAGATTAACATTTATAGAAAAATACTTGTAATATGGGACGGGGGAGTAATAAATAAAAAGAAATCAAAACGCCCAGTTTTTGTACGATATACGATAAGGAATGTCCAACAGACAAAATTATTGATTGGGAAAATCAATAAATGAAATGGCTATATATGTAAAGCTCGTTCACTGCTCTCCCCTAGACAGACACAGCACATTTGCTCAACAAGGGTGGTCATTTCTTGTCATTGTCAAATCCTAGGTAATTTTTTTCTGCCTTTTATTTTTTTGAATTTTGATTGCCTTGTGGATAATTGGGTCTCTGTTCATTTGTCAAGATTACTGTTTTTCTCCTCTGATAAGGTTTTTGTTCAAGATTTGTGGGTTTTACTTGTAAAAGTATCATGGAAGGAGATAAAAATTGATTCTGAGAAGTGGGTTTTTGTTCTTCAAGATTGTATGAACTGGGGTTGATGGATTCTTGTTGTTGATCGAATAAAAATGGAATCTTTAATTCTTAGGTCTTTGAATTTGTCAGGATACAAAGTTTTGAGCTTTTTGGTGTTTTCCCCCTAATTTAGATGGCAAGTAGTTGTAATTGGTGGAAGTTGGAAAATTAAAAGGAATTGATGTTCCTTTCAGTATTGTTTCCCCTTCCTGAATATTGAAAGCTGGTTATATTTTTGAAGGAGTGAATTTAGTGGAGTAGAGTGGAATGGATTTAGAGGGTTCTCAAATAGTTAAATGAGTATCTGATTTGATGAAACTGTGTTTTGATTCGTATAAAGTTTCACTTAGTTCTGCTACAAATCATTGCAGAATTAACCTGATAATATGGCGGCAGAAAAAACTGGAATTGCTAAGGATGTAACTGAAGTAAGTTGACTACCTGTTGTATCTGGTTCCTTTTGGGGTATGCCTTTTCTTCTGTACTCGTATACTCCGATTTCATTAATTTTCGGTTTTGACCCACAGTTGATTGGTAATACTCCTTTGGTTTACCTGAATAATGTTGTGGATGGATGTGTTGGACGTATCGCTGCCAAGCTGGAAAGCATGGAGCCATGCTCTAGTGTTAAGGATAGGTAAAACATCATCTTGCTTGTGGATACCTTCACAAGAATTATGTGTTATATTTCATGAAATTACTCGTTTCCCTGAATGCTTTGGAGCTATGCATTTATCAAGGATGACTGTGTTTTGCTTATTGTTGTTATGACTACTCTCAGGATTGGTTATAGTATGATTACAGATGCTGAGGAGAAGGGTCTAATCAAACCCGGCGAGGTTAGTTACCCATATTTCCAGAAATAACTTTTTGCAATGCTTGTTTCTTGGTTTGTGGGTTGTAGTGGTTCTGCAATTTGGTGGATGTGATTGTTGAAGTAGGTCTTTGGCCTAACTCACACCCCAAAATCTAGCTTAAAGGGAGGAGGATTGCCTAAGCCTTATAAGGAGACCACCCATCCCATTAACCACCAATATGGGACTTTGTGTCTCAACATCCCCTCACGCCCAGTGCTTAGCATCTGGTGCGTGGACAATTTTTTTCGGGAGCCCAACATTGGGTGAGACGGGCCCCGCTCTCATACCATGGTGAAGTAGGTGTTAGGCCTAACTCACACCCCAAAAGCTAGCTCAAAGGGAGGAGGATTGCCTAAGCCTTATAAGGAGACCACCCATCCCATTAACCACCAATGTGGGACTTTGTGTCTGTGATGATTGCCTCCCAGGAGGAATGGAACCATTAATATCGAGATTTGATCACTAACTTGTTTAGCAGATCGAATCTGACTTAGTATTTTCGTTCTTTGTGAAGAGTGTCCTCATCGAACCTACAAGTGGAAACACCGGTGTAGGATTGGCATTCATGGCTGCTGCCAAAGGCTACAAACTCATCATTACGATGCCTTCTTCAATGAGTCTTGAAAGAAGAATTATTCTGCGTGCTTTCGGTGCTGAGTTGGTGATTACTGATCCAGCAAAAGGGATGAAAGGTGCTATTGCAAAGGCTGAAGAGATAAAGGCCAAAACACCCAACTCCTATATTCTTCAGCAATTTGAAAACCCTGCAAACCCAAAGGTATGCTTTTTTCCTAGCCAAGTTACTTTCTCTGATGCTGATATGGCTAACTCAAATATAACCATAATATAGATACACTATGAAACCACTGGTCCTGAGATCTGGAAAGGCTCAAACGGGAAAGTGGATGCTGTAGTCTCTGGAATTGGAACAGGAGGCACATTAACTGGTTCAGGAAAGTATTTAAGAGAGCAGAACCCCAATATCAAGGTAAACTCGTTTAATATAAGAATTGCGCTAATGACTTGTAGTACAAAACGTCTGATTTGGTTTTGATTAGTAATCAACTTGTGTCTGTATGCTGAATTTTATTTGTAAAAATGGTTCCTTTTTTTCTTTTTGCAAATGGAGGATAGTTGTTTGCTGTGGAACCAGTTGAAAGTGCTATCCTTTCTGGCGGAAAGCCTGGTGAGCTTTTTCTTCTTTCTCAACCGTTACGTTTTTCTTTTCCCTTTTTCTACTTCGGCATATTGCAGAGAACTCAAGTTTGTGGGTGGGAGAACCTCATACATAATAGATCTCTGTCTTTCTTTATCAAATATTGGGTCTCACACTTCTATCTTAGTTTACTGCAGTTAACATCATTTCTGGGTTTCAACTTGAACCCCATCTAACTAACGTTCTTATGGAGTGGTATAAAGCCGGGGGAAGTTATGGTGGTGTAACTAATTGAGCCGTATGTGCAGCAGTACATGAGCTACTAATGGGCTCCATTATTATTATTGTTTCTCTTGTTGAATCTAAGATCATTTAGTATTGTAACGGTATCTATTTGTGTAACTAGTGCGACATTTCACACAAAACCTAAAAGGCTGGTACAGCTGAAATTTTGACTTTTAAATAGAATATCAAAGTAAATGAGTAGGTGGGATTTGTTAAATTAAGTCAGAGGAGTAGGCAGTGTCTGGACAGGAAAATTCTTGTGATCCATCTCAATAATATATAGGAATTTCATGCATGTATGATTGATCTTGGTGTTCCTTTTCCTCTTGGAAAACATTACTTGTTAAAGGTGTAGGATTTATTTGGCCTTCTTGGTCGCTGATTAGCATGTCCTGAACTGTATACAGTAAGTACGTTTTGGTCCTAAACTGTTTTGGATAAACTGGATGTATAATGGTAGTAATAATTTTCACTTTTTGAATGCCTAAAGAGAAAAGTATAAAAATCCTACCCCTTCTGAACTCCATTTTGTGTCAGCCCAGAAATATAGGAAGAATTTTTTATCAGTAAAGAGCTTAAAATTGCACCACCTTTCTGAATGGTTATCCGATCCCACCAACCCCTGCAGTACCCAAAGGGAAAACGTATTAACAATGAAGTCACTATGTCCACTTTGAAAGTTATGCTATGTAAACAATTTAAGATGTCAATGTTATATTATTCAATTTGACATACAACTTGCCTTTGATGCATTAGGTCCACATAAGATTCAGGGGATTGGTGCTGGTTTTGTTCCTGGTGTTTTGGAAGTTAACCTTATTGATGAAGTAGTTCAAGTAAGATGCTTACTTTCTAGAAAATCAGTTCTACAAAATTATTGAACTGTGTGAAACAGTGAATCACAGTTTTTGTCGTATCTTATTGATCTTGAGCTTGGTAGGCATGTGATGGAATTTTTTATTATGATGAAATCAGGTTTCAAGTGAAGAATCCATAGAAATGGCTAAGCTTCTCGCCTTGAAGGAAGGATTGCTTGTAAGTTCGATTATTCTAACTATGCTCCCCCTCCCCCCTGTGGCTCCCAAAAAAAAGAAAAAGGACTCCCATGGAAAAAGTAAAGAAAAAACGGTTTGCGAGAACTATTAACATCATAATAGTAATGCTTCAGTTTACACTCTTAGTATCCTACATGTTTGGATCATGAAAATATGCATTTAACAGGTGGGAATATCATCTGGTGCTGCTGCTGCTGCAGCAATCAAGATTGCTAAGCGCCCTGAAATGGCTGGGAAGCTCATTGTTGTAAGTATCTTATCACTTTTTATGAAATGCTAGATAAATCATGCCCAGCCGAAGCTGATAAGCTATGTTATGTAAAAAAAATTGAAATATTGTATGGGACCAAAACAAGAAATAATGATGCATCGGTATCTAAATAGACTCGTGGAATTTTGTTATTTGTTGGTAAGTGATTGACATGGTGAAGTGTTGTCCCAAAATGTCTTGTTTTCTGCATATTTGTCAAAAAGTTCTTGTTTTCTGCATAATTCAATGGTCATTGTGCTATAAAGCTCAAGATTTTTGTGCCTACTGCAATTGCTGAACAACTCCTCTATTTTTGTCCGCCTACCTTCTAAAATGAGCCTACAAAAATGAGTAGTTTTATAGACTAGTGTTACCTCACTCATTTCGGTTGTGTGTGACAGATTTTCATCTTGTCCAGTAAAACACCATAATTTTGGAACTTGTTCAATGTACTACTTTATCGATCCATCTTGTGCTTCCTGTCATTAGTGTTTTATTGTTTAGTAGCATATTAGTTTTGAAGCTTTTTGGCACATAATAATCATTCTTGCTTGTACTAAACAAGTATCGAGTTGGCATATTGTCTCGACATGGAGAATATTTTCTCCAATCTTAGTCATTTGCATCATGGAATAATATTCTCAAGTCTCAACCTCAGTGTGATTTCTTTTGCCTTTTAACTCCAGCTAATTGAAACTGGTCTGCAGGTTGTTTTCCCTAGCTTCGGGGAGCGATATCTTTCCTCTGTGCTCTTTGAATCTGTCAGACGGGAAGCAGAGAACATGGCCGTGGAGCCTTGAACTTTTTGTCTTTTGATTACCATATCATAGAGTCATAATGATCCTTACAATGAATGCAGAATGCTCTTCGTTTGAACTTTTCTCTTCATGTTTTGCTGAAACTGTTGGAAAATAAGGCCTTTTCTTTACTATAGTGGCCATTCTTTAAATTAAGGAAATATTTCACTGCTTTTGTAATTATACTGTTTCTACAACATTTAAAATTTAAAGAGCTGTTACCTCCTGTTCATGAAAGTTTGCTTCTTGTTGCACTTGTTTTTACATTGACAACAAGACTGAGAGTCTATCGGAAATGTCTTTACCCCACAAAGGTAGGATAAGGTTAGCGTACATTTTAACTCTCTTAGCTCCCACCTCGAAATTACAATGAATATGTTGTGTTGTTAACATTGACAACAAAGTTCTTTTCTTTCTAGGCAAGTGACTTTTTTGTTTGCAGCTGTTTGTCTTTAAATAAACTAGAAGAAGAGCTTCAACCCAAATTTCTGTAATTTTTGCAGGATCTTTTTTCAATTAAATTAAACCTTTAGCTACTAGTTACTTGAAATAGTTGGAAAAAGGCTTTTTCCTTTTTGATATTTGATTGGTAATAGTATCATTGCATATATGCCTCTGTGCTTTTAGTTGTCATATTTTTTCTTAAATACGGATTTGATTTACTTAAGTCGAGGATTTTTCAAAAATATCTTTATCTTGGTGAGGTAGTGAGACGGTTCGTGTAATGCTCATCAAAAATATTATTTTTAAAAGATTTTTAAAATGTAATGCTCATCAAAATAGTTTGAAAGAAAAATAAAGTATTAACGAAAGTATAGCAAATAATAGGAAAACATTGAGTAGTATTTAGAATTGCAATAGCGTACTTCGTATTTTTTCTTGTGCCTCAAAATATTGTGATGATTGAAACATAAAAAGTAATATAAATCGTAATATAGAGAAAAAACTATGAGAACAATGCTATTATAACTAGTATGAATAGAAAAAGGTATGGTGCATCAAACTACAAGCTTATTCCGGAAATAAGTGTGAAGAAAAACAACTTTCCAAATTTCAGAAATTGCTTTCTTAGAGTAGTGAATTTTGCTTCACTAGCCCAAGACTCACAACCACGCTCCAAAAATACTAGAACTAAGAAAGTGGAAGACTTACTTGTCACAACCACGCTCACAAAATACTAGAACTAAGAAAGTGGAAGACTTACTTGAATAACTTGGAGAATACTTTATTAACTCAAGAATACTTGGATGATTGATTTGTGATGGATAAAATGAGAGGTTTAAGAGGGGTATTTATACTTGCCCCTTCCCTAAATGGACGGCTAGGATCATTTTGATCCAACAGCTACAATTAGTGGCTTGGATATTTAGAATGGAAGATTTTCCTAGAAACTTCCTAACATAATATCTAGATATTTCTTACAAAATATCTAAGATATTTATATATCAATACTAGCCTAGAGTCTTCTAGAAATTCCATACTTTTCTTACAAAATATCTCCTAACTTTTATCTATAATATTCTACACTATTCTACAATTTTTCAAAAGTTACACTTTATAATTTTAACAATAAGACAACGCTCAACTAATTATTAAACTTTTTCTCTCGATTTGCTTAAAAGTAAAATTATTACTTATTTAAATTGGGAATGGAGTTTAACATTATATCAAAGACACATTAACTAAATTATTATTAGGTGTATAAGAGTAAAAGCTTCTTTTTCAGTTTTTCATATAGTATTCTCAATCAAATTTTTTGTAACAATAAAAGGGGAAAAATATTCAAAATTATTACAGAAAAAAAAAAACTAAAACACACACAAATAATATGGATTTGAAAAAAGCCTTATCTTCTTAATCAACCAAAAAAATCTTGTACACCTTTTCCGGCGAAAACTCTATCCGAAAGTTCAGCCAAAACGGCATTAACAGTAAGCAAAACGACACTGGATCCAGCAATAACCCCAATCACAACCCCAGTAGTACTCAACACCTTACCAAAAGCTGGCCATTCAATTTCCCTTATCTCCTCCGCCACACCACTCCAAAAATCTGGCTCTTTCTCATCTCTCTCCTTCATCAGCTTCTTTATCTCCGACCCCACATCCGACGACATCTCTTCTCCTCCGGCGACTTGTTTGTCCGTTTCCGGTGGTGGGTTTTGCTCGGTTCCCGATAACGAGTTGTTAGAGTTCGACTCTTGAGTGGCTCTTGGGATAGCGAAGGAATTGGGTTTTGCGGAAATGGAAGGGAAATTGGTGGATGTTTTGAGATGGGTCGAATTGGATGTGGGTTTGATTGAAAAGGTGATGTTTTGGCGGAGGAATTTGGAAGAGGAAGAAGGAAGTGGAAGTGTGGATTGAGAGAAGGAAAGTGGTTGCGCCATTGTTGCAGAGCTATAAGCTTTGCTAATTTTAGTGAAGGTTGAGAAAAATAATGTTGAATTGGCTAGAAAAATTAGACTTAGAATTTTTACAGTTTTGCGAGTCAATAAAATAATACTCCCTCTCACTCTCATCGCAATTTATGTGACATCTTTCAAATTTTAAAATTTAAATTAATTTATTTTTTTATTATGATTTATAGTATTTTTACGTATTTAGAAATACATAAATTTCATTTAATAAAATTTGAAAATTTCATGTGCAAAGGAAAGTGCCACATAACTTAAAACAAAGTGAATATTAGTGATTCAAGTAATTGTCTAAATAAAATGTCATATTTATTTTTTGAGCTAGTTGGAAAAGCCATGAATTATAACATTAATTTAGATTCACACTATATAAAATTAAAAGGAGAACACTTTCTATTAAAAAAACTTCCATTCAAAACTTCAAATTTTGGATATTTAATTAAAGATAGAGAGATCATAGTCATCCTACTATAATCGTTGTTATTGGTATAAATTTGTGAAAATATTGCTTATAAATTCTCAAATTAAGCAACAAATATTATTTTAAAAATCATAAACGATTTTATTAAAACTTATAAGTAGTCCTTATCTTTCTTTTTAGTCTAGTAAACATGATTTTAGAATATTCCATACTTCAATTTTTTTGGTGACAATATTTTGGTAGCTCCTTTTTTCCCTTGTCCATCATTTTCATCTTCAAATAGTTTTTGTTTCTGAAAGATATATCTAGACTTGGGCTTGTATTCAGATATTAAACAGTAAGACCCAAAATGTATTGTAATGGATCCTCTTCTAATGATTATAGCTATATGGGCCTTTAAAATTGTGTCGAGTTGAGTTGAGTTGAAAACTACAAACAAAAGTAATGCATTGTAAGGAGAAAAACACTTTTACCCGAAAAAGAAAAATTATTTATAAGTGATTATTTTCTTAATTTTATATCTTTTGTTTTTAACTATTTTTGCACATTTAATGTTATATGAGTATATATATACTCTAATGATATCAAGGAGGAAAAGACAGTGCTTTACTGAAAACACTACTCAATTACTCCTTAATACCATTGGAGTATATAAATTCTTATGGCATCAAGGAGTAACTTACATTGCTTCAGTGAAAAGACCATTTCGTTACGATTTGATACCATCATAGTATATACTCTGACGGCATCAAAGACGAAGAAACAATGGTTCAGTAAAACACAACTCATTTACTCTGTGATATTATTAAAGTATATACTCTGATGGCATCAAGGAGGAATATATAGTACTCCAGTGAAAAATTACTCAATTATTATTTGCTACCATCATAATATATAGATACTATCATAATTTAGAATTTAATAAATAAGATAGTGACTTTAATAATTTTTTCTTAACTATTTTTTATTTATTTATTTATTAAAAAAATATAATCCTATATGATACTAATAGAGTATAAAAATAACGATGAAATATCACAAAAGATTAATTTTAATGGTGATGTTGACATCATATTGACATCATATGTGAAATAAGAAAGAAAAAAGTTAGATAAGAGAATAAATAATTTGGGCGCTAATCCATTAAGCCTATGTAAATAGCATTGAATCCAATTTTGTTATTTGCCAAACAATCTAACAAAAAAAAAAATATTACAAAATCAAATACCATTTTAAAAATATCTTGCATAATCTAATCACAAGTAAATACCAAATAATATTAAATTATTTAAATGTGCTTTTACAGGAAACATGAAATATACAATTTTAATATAAAATGTACTTTAAATAGAATCATATAAAGAAAAACAAATTATGATAAAATTTTAAAAAGGAAATAATAAAAGTGTAAAAAGAAATGAAAATAAAATTTGCGCCAGGCACAAATTGTCCATGTACTTTTCATTTATTCACTTTACTTTGCAAATCTACCTGATCTAAAATCTAATAAATTTACTCTTAGCCCCACAATGAAAAGGTGAAAATATTTTATTTTCACTTGTAAAATTTATTTTTTTCAAATAGATTAATTTTTACTAATTTTTATCCCATCAAATGGGTTAATTTTTAATTTAGCAATTGAAATTATGTGTAGTAGGACACAAATTTTGAAAGGACACGTGAATAACTTATCCTTTCTCTGTTTATGTAATATATTTCTTGTTTATTTCGCTCTAGAAAGAACGTCACTCGTTTATTATTATAATTAATTTAACAAATCAATCTTAGATCAATTTTAAAGGACTAAAATGCTAAATAATTTAAACTCGCATCGAAAGCCACGAAACTCGAGCTGACCATGCTTCTAGTTTAAAATGGACATTTCGAAACTGATGGAACTAATAGATTTCATTTCGGGACTGTTTAATAATATTTTTTTTATCAAAAATCGACTTTTCAAGTTATAAAAGCCTCAAAGTATGAAAAAATGCACAAAATCTAAACTACCGATTAAGGGATCAAATTGTTAATGTTAATTTTTTCCTTAATGAGATATTTTACAACCACAGAAATGATTAATAAATATCTTATATAATAAGTTATAATTATGATTTTTTAAATTTTTTTAATTAAATAATAATACAAAAATTAAGAGCAAAAATATAGATTTATGTCCCTAAAAAAAATCATTTGGCTTAAGGGGCATAAATTAAAGATCTAACACAAACTAGGGACAAAATTGCAAAGGACCTAAAGTATTTTTTGATTTTCTAATTTCTTCCCCTCGAGTGTATCACTTTTTTCCTAAGCCCTTATAAACCCTATACAGTATTTTTTTCACTGAAACGCAAATTAGCTTTTTTATTTTTTACTCTCCAAATCTCTCCCTTTTCTTCACAATCTCACTCTTTCTCTCTAATTTCTCAGGTATGATGAGTTTCTTCAATTTCTTATGCATCTATGTTTTCCATTTTACTTTGTTTTTGAGCTGAAAAAGGGTATAAATTTGAATTTTGACTTCATTTCTTAGGGTTAGCTGCTTTTATTTGCTGTTTTTGCATGTGAAATTCATCGATTTTATCGGTTGATTTTTGGTTGATTTTACTGAAATTGTTGCTTGTGTAGGTAGGTCAATGATTGAAAAGGGGATTTAGTAAGCTGTTTGAAGTAGATTGATTTTGTTTGGTTGTTGAATTCGATTGATAATGGAGCAAGGTTTTGGTTCTGATCCAAGTGGGTCTACCATTGATAGAACTAGGGTTTTAGATGTGAAGCCTTTGAGATGTCTTTCCCCTGTGTTTCCATCCCCAAGTGAAATGTCATCTATCACAACTCCACATCCCTCCCCTTTCGTGTGCGTTACTCCCACGGGTCCGTTCCCGGCTGGGGTTACACCAATTTTCCATTCTATGGTTTCAAATGAGTCGGGAAGGATGGGTGAAAGTAGTCAACAAGCTCCAAATCAGGGGCCGAATCAGGGGGCTTTTGGTTTTGGGCAACCTGTATCTCCGATTCCTGTTAATTCATTTGGAAATCCCAATGCAAATGGAAGTAATGTGCAAGACTCTAGCGCTGGAAAGAAAAGGGGAGGACCGAAAAAGCCTCGAAAAGCTCAGTTAGAGAATATTGTGGAAGTGGATGTTGAACCTCTATTAAATCAATTCCTGATGTCTTTTAAGCTTGTTGACTTGGATCAAGCCAAGAAAGCTGATGGTGACAAGGATGTAGTGGGGAGGATATTACAAGTTTTTGACTTGTTCCGAAGAAGGATGACTCAAATTGATGAACCAAGGTATGGTGCAGGTTCTGGTAGAAGGCCAGATTTAAAAGCTTCTAAGATGATGATGACAAAGGGAATTCGTACGAACCAAACAAAGAGGATTGGACTTGTAAATGGGATTGAAGTTGGTGACATTTTCTTCTTCAGGATGGAACTGTGCCTAGTGGGCTTGCATGCACCAACTATGTCTGGGATAGATTATATGAGTGTCAAACTAACAAAGGATGAAGAACCTCTTGCACTCAGCATAGTGTCTGCTGGAGGATATGATGATGATGGAGGTGACGGAGATGTGTTAATTTACACTGGCCAAGGTGGAGTCCAGAGGAAGGATGGGCAACTGTTTGATCAGAAACTTGAGAAGGGAAATCTTGCTTTGGAAAAGAGTGTGCATCGTGCCAATGAGGTAAGAGTAATTAGGGGTGTTAAGGATGTTGCAAATCCTACTGGGAAGATCTACATTTTTGACGGACTTTATAAGATTCAGGGATCATGGGAAGAGAAAAGCAAGTCAGGTTGCAATGTTTTTAAGTACAAACTTATGAGAATACCTGGGCAGCCTGAAGCATTTAAACTATGGAAGTCAATTCAGCAATGGAGGGATGGTGTGGTGTCACGTGTTGGAGTCATCCTACCAGACCTCACATCTGGTGCAGAGAGTCAGCCAGTTTGTCTTGTAAATGATGTAGATGACGAGAAAGGACCTGCCTATTTCACATATATTCCTAGTCTGAAGTACTCAAAACCCTTCTTAACTCCTAGACCCTCTCTGGGTTGTCAGTGCCTCGGGGGGTGCCAACCAGATGACTCCAATTGCCCTTGTATTCAGAGGAATGAAGGCTTTCTGCCTTATAGTTCACTTGGGGTTATTATGAGTTACAAAGCCTTGATACATGAGTGTGGTTTAGCCTGTTCGTGCCCTCCTAATTGTCGAAATCGCATGTCTCAAGGAGGTCCTAAAGTTCGTATGGAGGTCTTTAAAACAAAAAATAGAGGTTGGGGACTCAGGTCTTGGGATCCTATACGAGCAGGTGGTTTTATTTGTGAATATGCTGGAGAGGTCATTGACGGTGGTGGTGACAGGGATGACAATTATATTTTTGATGCAACCCGTATATATGAGCCACTAGAACCCGTGCATGATTATAATGATGAGTCTCGAAAAGTTCCTTTTCCCCTTGTAATAAGTGCCAAAAATGGTGGAAATATTGCTCGTTTTATGAACCATAGTTGTTCACCTAATGTATACTGGCAGCTTGTTGTCCGACAAAGTAACAATGAAGCATACTATCATATCGCCTTTTTTGCTATTAGACACATTCCTCCCATGCAAGAGTTGACCTATGATTATGGTATGGACAAAGCAGATCACAGGAGAAAGAAGTGCTTATGTGGCTCATTGAAATGCAGAGGTTATTTTTACTAGTGTTCAAGTTTTCATGGCGCAAAAGGAGTTGGTTGCCCAGTCATAAATCTACTGGATCAGGTTATGTTTTCTCAGTTCAAAAATCAATTATCATGGTAGCTGCTCATTTTTCCTTTTTAAGTCGGGGTAGTGATTATCATGTGAACTTTGTTTCAAAGTCATGTTAATGTACTTTATGTAAGTTGGTGAATATTTGAAGTTAAGTGAATGTTTTAAATAATATGTTGAATATTAAGGTAACTATCTTCGGTTATTATGACTTGCATCTGTTTTAGTCTGTGCTACTGATTTCCAGTCACATGCCATGTTGCACGAATCTTCTGCTTTATTGTCATCGTGTAGTGTCAATACAATATCATATTGGTGGATTTGAATCAATACGAATAATGTAGAAGGAAGGAGAGATAGAACATACTGAAATCCAGAAGAGATGGATAGCATATTGCTGATCTGCCTTCATTGCCACGGACAACTGGATTTAATCTGAAGATTGCTTTTGAACATATAAGAAAAGATGCACAAGCTAGGGTAGAGGTGCAATCTGTTCCCTCTTTTAAATTTAGTTTTCAAAATTTCTTAACTGTTAGATATAATAGGGGCTGAAAACAAAAGTCAATAAGTGTTATTTAGGCCGAAAAAAGTTGTGGAACTTACCGTTTCATAGAAAATCCTTGATCTGATCAGTTCTTGGTAAAATTTATGTTTTCAAAGAGAGGTGGAGGATAATGATCATATCAAATGTCCCTTTGCTCTTGATCAAGATCAAGTTCTCTTTGTTAGAGATCATGTTAAGATTACTACGAGATGTTAATTTGTTGTACTTGGTGTCTTTAGGATGAAACATCTTCACTACAACTCCTTAATTGTCACGACCCAAAGCTGATAGCATTTATTTCAAATTTGATAGTACTTTTCGCATTGAGGTAAATATTATTATATATTATTATTATTATTATTATTTTTTTGGTAAAATAAATCTACATGTTATTAATACCAATGGGCGTTATGTACATAATAACGCTGTGTTGGACAAACCTTGAGCACAGTATGCATCTGATCTACAAGCTATCCTTCCTCTCCGGAGTTGTTACATTTTAGGATAGAAGTTCAACTTATCTAAATGTGATCTAAGTCGTAGCCTCATATATCCTCTGATGTGCACTTCTTGGATGAATGTTCTTACTGTGCTTGTCCAGTGTTGTTGCTTTTGTTGAATGATCCGTCCATTCCTTTCCAACCATGTATGATATACACACGCTGCTAAGGACATCCTATATAGTTCAGCCTGTGGATTGTTGCTCTTTGCGTGCCTGTTTGCCCAAATTAGTTTCTCTCGCCAAACTAGTGGTCCTCTATCTATGTCGAGCCAATTAAGCACACTTTCCCATATTTGGTCAGTGTGGGCGCATTTAGCTCATGCCAAAACTTAGAGAGATTCTTGGTCACCTTGATAATTCTGCATACCATAAGCACATAACCTCTAGTTATCATCAAGTGTCTATGTAACAAATCACAATAATCTATGTAGTCCTATTAACAAAGTAGTTTCAACCCACTCAAAATCCTCAATAATCATGTATTACTGTAGATCTATACCGTAGCACCCCTGTAAGTTATCTACCATCATTCTAACAATCTAAACCAACATAAAAACACAACATCTTTCACACATTATTGTTTGTCACTTGAATCAAACTATCTTCATGAAGTCATTGATGACCCTTGATAAGTATGCGCCAAACTAGTTCACATTGCATGGTCATATATGAACTCAAAGGCGAACATCGATACCGCCTCCAACTCCGAAGTAAAGGTCTATATAAGATGTCTTATTTATTTAACCTTTTTAGATTTCTTCCATTATGCAAATGTTAAATACCTTATACTCTTCAATATACTAACTCTCGTTTCTTTCGCTAACTCGTTTACAAATCTTATCCTTAGATCAACATCATATGATATGTTACCTCGTCTTCTATAACAAGACTTTAAGTAAGCCCTCTTCTAGGTCCTTTAACAATCGAACGTAACCAAATTTATGATCAAAAGCATACACAAGTCCTTTCAATTCTATTAGAGCAGTGTCTTAACTCGTTTCATGTCTTTTCATATGATCGCGTTACTCATCAAGTAGTAGCAAACATAACTTTTGATACCTACAAATTGTATTTAGCATATTGAATTCATCCAATAAAAAATCCTTATCATATGATTGCGTCTAGATTATAATCTATCATGAACTCTTATTACCATTATGCTATATAGCCGTTGCCATCATCTCAAGGTTAACCTCATCATCAATATGACACTAAACCTAGTATATCTGTCGAATCTAAAGGACTATCTCGATTTTCTGTACACTTTCTTACGAGATTTCTCAATTGGTTTTGCAGAGGTATACTCGCTGGGACTTTCCCTACTCTTGAGCTTATCATTTTGATATTATCCACTTATCATTTGATATTGAACTACTTCGTGGGATCTTATTATGGGTCAATAGTCCTCATTCAGAATCCCCCGAATACACCTCACAACCTAAATCCATTAAATGTACCAAAGATCCACCACTAAAATCTTCCTTATAAATAATGCTTAACCAAAGTATCCAAAGTAACAAACTAGTGGATTTCTCAAATATGAATGTAATATTAAATCTTATTAAATGAGCCTGTGATGCACTAATTGCTCCTTAAGTAGTTAGTATTTGCACTATACACTAATAATTCCTTAAGTAGTTAGTATTCGTACTTGATAATTGACATATCCATTTTCATATATCACTAATACTATATCGTGAAAATCCATTAGATCCACCACTAGAACTCATCGTGCCTATCAAGAAAGTAGTACCAAACCAGCCCACGTGCTTCTACCCGTCAAATAGCTGCAAAACATTATCCAATCCATCATGACTTTAGCCCAAGTAATACACATTTTTTTCACAAATTCAGTCGCTAGCAAAAGTAACACACTCCATGACTCTAACCAAGTAAGCATCGGTTTCGTAGTGATAGTCATATCATGACCCTACTTGATATCCATTCGATCTATGAAGCCATAATAGAGATTCTGGCCTCAATTGGCACAACTTCATTCTTATCATTATCTAAGCAATCCATACGTATTATGACAATTTTAGTAATAGTAGTTTGCAGATTTACAGAATTAATTATCTAGCTATCCCTTTAACATTCCACCTTTAATTGTTGGGTTCTGATATCGTATATACTACATCAATACTGTTTGTGTTGCTTGGTAATTGACCCAAAAAGGAAAAAATATTCATGAAATCTCTCAATTTATTGTTTGACCTCATCACTCAAATATCCTCAAAGTTCATCATCTAGTTATCACCTTACTCAACTTTTTCTCATCGTCGAACATTTTAATTTTTATAAGAATATCACTTACACTTTAGTTCCAGATCTAATATTCAAGCCATATACAACCCACTAACTACTCACGTAAAGAACCAAGCACAAATCATCTTTACAAGTGAGAGAGAGTGGAATAAAGCAACAAGAATCACACCGGAACAAGGACTCTTGATAGAGAAAGAGTAATAAAAAGGAAAGTTTCTTGACAGTCTTCATAGCCTCTCGAAGATAAGTACAGATGTCTCTGTACCAATCCTCAAGACTTTACTTAGACTTTGCTTGTATACACGTGAGACCTATGAACCTGAGGCTCTGGTACCTTCTGTCATGACCCAAAGCTGATAGCATTTATTTCAAACTTGGCAGTACTTTTCTCATCGAGGTAAAGTTATTCAATTATACCTAAAGTCAATTTTATGCGATCTTTCACATACCAAATTTCAACTACCATTCAAATCATCATACACTTCATGCTAAAACTTAGAGATTCTTGGTCACCTTAATAATTCTGCATACCATAACATAACTTCTAGTTATCATCAAGTGTCTATGTAACGTATCACAATAATCTATGTAGTCCCATTAACGGAGTAGTTTTAACCCTCTGAAAATCCTCAATAATCATGTAGAACTGTAGATATATCCCGTAGCGCCCACATAAGTTATCTACCATGATTTTAACAATCTAAACCAACATAAAACGTAGCATCTTCCACACATTATTGTTTGCCACTCGAATCAAAATTCTTATCTTCATGAAAGCATTGATGATCCTTAGTAAGTATGTGCCGAACTAGTTCACATTGCATGGTCATATATGAACTCAAACGCGAACATCTGTCCAACCTCCGACTTCGAACTAAAGGTCTATACGAGATGTCTTATTTATTTAACCTTTTTAGATTTCTTCCATTATGCAGATGTCAAATACCTTAAACTCTTCAATATACGCTCTGATACCTTCTGTCATGACCAAAAAATGGACGTGATGACACTCGTCTTATCCACCAAGACAAGCTAGCTATAACGATAAAGTGCAGAAGGATAATAAAAATAAAAATTTAACTATGTATGATAAGTCAACTCAATTTAAAAACCCCAAAACATGGTTGTACGTGCACAAGCCTCTAATGTGTTACATTAGATTTGAAAGAAAATACAAGTCTCAAATAAAGACAGAGATCATAGATAGGAGGAGTTGGGTTTGCTGAGGTGACAAATATCTATCTCACTAAACTCCACAGAAAGCCTGGGATAAGAAGAGAAGAGAGAGTACCACGAAGATCCGAGCACCACTCGGATCTTCGTGGTACTCTCTCTCTTTTCTTCTTATCCGAGGCTTTCTGTGGAGATCAGTGAGGTAGCTATTTTTCATCTCAACGAACCCTCCTTCTATTTATGATCTTGTTCTACTTTAGAGACGACATCATTTGAGACTGGTATTTTTCTTTCAAATCTCTTGTAACACATTAGAGGCTTGTGCACGTGACGATTAGGTTTTGGTTTTTTTTAATTAAGTTGACTTATTATCTGTCGTTAAAATTTATATTTTTATTATCCTTCCGCTCTTTATCGTTATAATTGAGTTTTAGGCTGACTTGTCTGGTGGGATAAGATGAGTACCATCACATCCATTTCTAGGTCGTGACATTAATGTATCAGTTCATGTTTTTAATGAGGAAGGCAAGATTTGTGGAAGAGATGACCTGAGTTGCAAAAGAAGTCCGTCAGGTTCTGCTTGCATCCATTCTAGACTGATTCTGGACGTTTTTCATTTGAGATTTTGCAAAAAAAATTCCTTCTTCCCTTCTGCATGATTGTTTTTGCTGAAGGTTTCCTATTCATTAATACCAGCTAATTATCTTAACAAGTTGCTTTCCTACTTTCAGGTAACTTGATATTTTAAAGCCAAAAGTTAAGTGTACTGTGGCCGGGTGAGACACTGTAGCTCTGGTAAATTTCTTATTGAAAAGATGGAAAGTTGTCATTAGTGCTCTTGCTATTGTAGCTCTGAAGGTGTGTCGAGAGATAGATCATGGGGAATGGAGTTGAGGTTAGTTGAATGTGTGTCAGTCTATGCAGTAGAGAAGTCTGGATTCATTCTAATTGCTTTTCCTCCTTATGGGATTATACTCGAAAGATTCGTAAGGAAATGTTACACAACTGTTTATCCTGTTGTAGCTATGAGGAGTCAGGTGGTTCTTTTCTTCTTTTTTTCCATCAATAAATGGTAAAGTTTCACCAAACACGGAAAAATCTAATACGTTCAAGAGCTGCTCTTCATGTTCTGAGCATTCCTGTTCCTCTTCTTTCATGAGCTCAGCATTATTTGCTGAGTGTTTTATCCAGAACTCTTTTAACCTTCTTCTTTATGGGAGTCATACCCCAAATAGATAATAAGCCGTCTATCACAAGTTTTGGCATTCATCTTTTATTCGGGGAGACAAAAATATACTCCAGTTCTCTTGCTACTTCGTAATGAAAGGTGTTTTTTTTGTTCTTCAACATTTTCATGCCAAAACAAGTATTGTTAACGCTATGCTTTTCCTCCACCTTATTAAAAGACTTTTTTTTTGAAAAAAAAAACCTTGTTTGCTCCAGGGCTTTGGTCGGGAAGAGCGCAACATGTGATCTGCATACTTGGATGGATGTCACAGGTTTGAATCAAGCTGTGGACTGATCATTAATTGTTTGAGTTGAGTCATTAAAGTTGAACTAGTCGAATCAAGCTGATGTTAAGGTAATACAAGTATAAGGAATCCTTCTGTACAAAACAAAACCAAAAAAAGGAAAAAAAAGAATTTCAGTACTGATAGACCTAAACTTGCAAGGATTCAATTCTAACAATACTAGAAGGCTTAGATCCATCCTCTAAAGACAAAGTTGCAAAGCATTGAACATAAGCCCTTTTATTTCAATCTGTTGTGACTTGGGGCTTATTATCGTGATAGCTCATTTATCTGTTGTTTTCATCTTCTATAATTGTCCCAATTTGTGCATTTTACTTAATCCTATGATTGGTTTCTAATGTGAATAATAGTGGTATAGTCATGGATATCTAAGCAAGGAAGGCATGATCCGTATACACATGGAGGTACTGGGAGTCTTTTCTATCTGCTTTTCTTAACTTGCATTTTGATAAACAATTGTAACTTCGGAAACAGCCTCTCTACCTCAACGAGGCAATGGTAAGGTCAGTGTCCATTCTACCTTTTGTAAATTCCACTTGTGGGATTTCATTAGGTATGTTGTTGTTGTAGCTTAGTGGGTATGTGTGTAATGTAGTTCATTAGTTTCTTGGGATTAGCTTTAGCTGTATGACGCTTATTGTTGATTTTTTCTTCTTTGTGATGAGGCACTTCTAAGCATCGAAAGCTACCTGCTACTTCATTGATTGGTTACCTGAGCTATAGCTCTACCTTGTTTGTCCTGTGTAACGATCCACATGAAACTCTTAAAAGATTTTTTCTTGTTGGTGGAGTAGCTGCTTCTACTTTCACAATTGTTGTATTATCACTATGCGCTAAGCTGGTTGAACCAGTTTGTTTTGTTCCATGACAGATGATAATGGTAGGTCATTTTGTGGCAATTCAAAGCAACTTTTTCGTACGTTTACCACTTATTGTTATCTCCCTTTTTGAGTTTCAACAGGTCAATGCGCATGCAACCAGATAAGGGAGTTCCTGTTAATAAATTTTTTGTTGTGTGATAGCTGGTCTTATCAGTTATCTTGGTTGTATGTAAAAGAATCTGTTCGTATGGTCAAATACAGATGTATTTCTACACTTCCTTTTTGGTGCAATATGGCTTCATTTGGTGATGTTGAAGCCATGATTTAATCTTTGAGCACCTTACACAACTTGTCCCCATGAATTTTGTCAGGTGTGATTTTCTTTTCATCTTAAATATCTCTATGTTCCATTCCATTGAGAATTTGGGACACAGTTGTTTAGCCCTTTAAAAAGATTTCTTTCCCTTAAAAGTAGGTGTAAAGACAAATTTGTTGGTTGATGAAACCTGCAAACTGAGATGATCTAAATTTGTGGTGGTTCACAGGAAAACGTGATAATCCGCTCATGAACACCATAATACAATTCATCTTGAGCTTCTGTGTTGAAATCTGCTTGCCTTGAAAACATTCTAGCATTTCTTTCTTTCTGAAACTGCCTTACCATATGTATCTCTGTTTCTTATCATTTCCATTGTTTTGTCAAGGGAGTTTTCCTGCTTTCTGCACTATCTTTTTGCAGGTATACAATAATCAAAGCTACTTGCCACGCCTAAAAGTTCTCCCCTTAATGTCTATAGTCCTTTTTGCAGTACAGGTACTTCTAGTTGCTTAATTTGTCGGATCAATTTACATTGCCATTTTTGCATCTGTATTTCAGCATTGTCAGTATTCACTTAAATCACCACCAGACTAGCTGTCTGATGAAAAATTACGTGTTAATCCATCTTCAAAATTTGTCTTTCTACACTAGAAGTTCAACTTATAACTTACAGACTCATAGTATCAAGATGTTTATTCCTTGATACCATTAGAATTCACAATTGGATTCATTTTGTGCAGTTCTCTCTTTAGATTTAGCCTTGTCTGTTCCATTTAGACCATCCAGACATTTTCTTCTTAAACAGCTTTGCAACATCCAATATTATACTGTGATTTTATAATTAGTCAGCAAGCCGTTCAATATGTGAATTTTATCTTTGCTAGGGAAAAATTATTTTTTCTACACACAACCTTTAGTATTAGAAAGAAGAATAGATCTTTAGATTGATAGGTTGTGAACGGTGGCAACATAGTTAAGGGGCAATGGAAATCTATCAAGGTCCTCTTGATGCTAAGTCAACATCTCACGGAATACTTAAATCATGATCATATTATGCATAAGCTTGTAAATCTTAATATCATAATAGAGATAGCTCATCAAGATCAGCATCATAGCATCACAAAAAGGGCTCCATGATCTTGCAAAATTTTCATAATATTCTCCATGGAATCATAATCTTGACAGCCCCTAATTATTCATAACATTCATGAGTTGCAAAACTTGCAATTAAACCTTTCATCAACATAAGATGATACATCATATAATCTTAGTCAAAACATGGTGATTTATGCATAAGGACTTAAATAATGAAATTCAACAGTAATATGCATAAAGAGATAAATTTTAATCGCTTGAAACCATTTAAAAACAACTCACCATCATCAATGTACGTAAGACCCTAGTTAGGGCGTCATAAAAACTTTCTCAAAATCCATAAATATCATAATATTTCATAGCATCATAACATGCATAAGTCAAATATCATAAAACAATTCATAGTATCAACCCTTCATAGGCGTTCATGCATATTCAAATCAATAATTGTCAATTTTCAACTTAATTCATGCATAGTAATAAATATAGGAAGTACCCATAAAGAATAAATCTTGAATCAAAGGGTTAAGTTGAAAAGGATGGTAAATATAGAATTATTAAATATATAGCAAACTGTATTCAAATAATTCGATTCTCTCGTTTATTTTTCGAACAACCTATAGCCAAATGACCCTACCACCACACACGGTCCCATTTAAGAATTATCCTATCTTCCCTAGTTTAGTACTTAAATTCCTCCAATAATTTATTTGATTATATTACTAATTATATTTGTACATGTTTATTTTTTAGAACAAAATGGTAGGAGCTATAATATATGGTGAAAAAAGAGAAAATTGCAAGAATGTACATTTTTAGACTCAATTTATCTCTATGTGTCAACCTCTAAAAATATTTACACTTTTATCATACTTTATGTCACATCTTTAGCCTTTGTGTCACTTTCATAACCTTTAGTTTTGTTTTTAATTTTTGTTCCACAATATATAATGATGGTGGCATAGTTTGGTAAATAATGGTTGACATTTTTGGGTAAAAATAGAGGTCGACACATGGAAGTAAAACTAGATCTAAAAATGTATACTTTTTTAATTTTCTCGTGAAAAAATCTATAATTCTTATAATATATGTGCAAAGCGTAGACATAGGTACAAGTAAATAAGTAAAAACTAGTAAGTATTATGGATACGAAATGATACAAAGTAGCAAAAAACTAGTAATTAGTTTTGAGTTTCAAGTACCGTTATCATAATTAGTTTTCACGTCCAAGTTTTTGACAATTTCACAAAATGTATTACGGCAGCCCTATTTAGGCAACTAATTTCTTGCAACTAAATTTTTCTTTCCATCAAATTTACTAGCAACAAAAAATTCAATCTCTATCGTTAACTTCAACACTCCATCCTATTTTTTGGTAAGTATTATCGATGGAGAAACACTCCATCCTATTTTTTGGCAAGTGTTATCGATGGAGAAATTGCAGTCAATATAAATGGCACAAATTAAGATTCCACTACATCAGCCAACACATTTGGAGTATCAGTAAGTTCCAATGAATGCAAAGAATACTCGAGTATTGCGTCTTTGAATTCTTCTACTTGACTCTTAACTAGAGGTTTATTATTCCGTAAATATTTGTGTAAGTTGTATTTGATGGTTATCCTAGCAAGTTTTTCTGTATTGACGTTGGCCGCTCATATCCAGTCAGGTATAAAAGATAATGTTCTTTTGCTATCAACAAATTTAGCACTGAGTTGCCGACATATTCAAGCCTTTCATATGATTCACATTTATATTCTTGATGGAAAGAAGTATGAGTAGGAGCTTGATATAACAATTCAAGATTTTTGAATTTGTACCCCAGCGACTCTTATCATATATTCCTAAATTACGTTGTAATTTCCAAGATGTTGAACCATCATATAGACCTGAATTATGTTATGACTATCATATAGTTTTGGATTACGTGATGAACCATCATATAGTTTTGAATTACGTTCCATTGGCAATGAAGGAAGGTTTCAACAGAGATCTTTTAAAAAAAAATAATAACATTAACAAAATAGCTTGTATGGCGCGCACAATTTGTACATGTTTATAGTTTGTAGCTATGTATAAAATAAGTCGATCTCTTATAATATAACATGGAAAATAGTTTTTTAAATCTTACAAAATGCATACAATTGTTACAATACAATACATTAGTTGTAGTTCTCAAAAATATTATTAATAGATAACAAACTTTGAGTAATTTGATTCAATGTTCTAAAATATCAAACAGAGTTCTAGTATCATTTAACCCTAGTTATATTACATTTTTTATGCCATGACTTTACAAGGATTTACTTAACTTTTATAAATATTTATTGTAACTTTGTAATACATTAATAATACTTCTCTAGTAATAATTATAAGAAGACTTAGATTGAAGAATTAAAATTAATTGCAACTTGGGATACTAAAACAAAAACTTGATAATATAGAACGAAAGATTTAATGAATTCTTATGTACTGTACAAGAACATTATAAAGTTCTTACATTAAAAAACGTAAAAATGAATTTTTGCTCTAATAAAATATATGGTTTTTCTAATTATCATGAATAAAGGTTTCCTTCTTGGAAAAAAGAACACAATTAATCGTGGAAAACTCTTTGTTATCGTAGATCTGAAGGGGAAAAAACAAGAAAAAAAGAACTTAGATAATGTTTACACCATCGTGAAAGCTTATAGGTTTGTGTGTAAATTTTGTTGGTAGATTTTATATTCGACGCATGAATAAAAAGTTTGAATCTTAACTTGGAGAGTTAAATAAGGAATAAAGTTAAATGGAAGAATTGTGAAATTGAACTGAGTGTTATTATAAAATTTTAGTGGAATAATTCGTAATTTATTATTGTAGAACATACTTAGATATTTCAAATTAATTGCACAATAAAAAACCTTTTCAATTAAATTTTGTGGTCCTATTATTCCAAGATAATCATAACCCAACTTGGAACTTCTTTCCCATGTTTCAAACTTGGGTAAGCATTCAAGCTGAAGAAGCAATGTCATTTGATCAAGATTCTCAAATAGAAATATTCTCAACGAGTTCATAAGAAGTGATCCCACTCTTCTCGATGCAAATGATCAAACTAACCAAGTAACTAAGTCAGAAATGATTAAACACAAAGTTCATAAATGCTACAGTAGCAGGTGTGGTTCATGAAAGATTTCTGAAGATTCCAAAGAGCAAAAAGGACAAACCCGATGCACTAAAGCTTCTGCTATCCAGGTCCAAGGATGAACCCGATCACAAGGATCTATTATACACAACCTTACTGGAGGTTGTTTTCAAGGCTCCAACCCGTGACAAAGATTCAAAAAGAGGCAATAACAAACCAACCTATCCAACAGAGATTCTATGACAAGACCTCAAAATCTTTTTTGTTATCAAATATTATCATCAGACAGCAATGAACATATTCAGACACAGAACAAATTCACCAGTCACTGGAACACCTAATAGTCGTTTGTTAAGCATATCGATTACTTTTCACAAACACCTAATACTACACATTCAATTAACATCAGAAATACAACCTGCAGAATTGCAGAGCAAGACAGCAGGATAAAAGTCAGAATTAGGAATTAACACACACATAAAGCTACCATTAAAGGTTAGTGATTACTGATTACAAGCCATATAAAGAAAGAAATTTAGATTGGGTCATCATATCAGTTGTCACCAGTTTAGATTCATGTTATGTCTATCGGTAGTAAGCTTGAGGGTAAGCTGGGGCCATTCCATTGCAGTAGCCTCCGTATGGAGAGTAGTTCACTGGGGTGCCTGGATATGGGGCAGCTTCTGGGGAGTAAGGATAAGGCGGGCTCCTGCTACCATAGATGGCTGGTGGTGAGGCATATGCTGGAACTGCTTGAGGGTATTGGGTGTGTGGTGGAGACCTAACAAATGCTGGAGCTGTAGGGAAAGATGAAACATAGGCATTTGTTGAACGGCCTGCCTTAGCAGGTGGCATAGGACCGCCATTGCTGGCTCTCGTTCTTTTGTTTGCTGGTACAGCAGCTGGCCTCTTTTTCTCATTCTTGGGCTTCTCCAACTGCTCAAGCTGCTTCTTAAGGTTGTCGGGTGGAAATTCAGCTTCAAGCTTGTATTCTTCAATGCACTTGAGAACAGAGCGAATTGCTGATTGCTCTTTCTTAGCAGCAAAATGCTGTTAAACATGGAAAAACAACTATTAAGTATGCCTTATCATCCATAAATAACCCGCATGTTTCTTTTGTCGTGATAAACTTAAATGCACTGGAAAGACAAGACATCAACATCACTGAACTATCATAAGCACTTTTGAGCTTAGAGCTCAATGGCATCACATGTAACACATTGAGATAGACATGCTGTGAGAGGAGCGCTAAGATCTCTTTATCTAGGAGGTATGCAAAACTTGGCAAAGCTGAAAACCAAATATTTTTCCAAAAATGGTAAAGAGATCATGGCTGAACCTAATAGCACTGTAGGCAGTGAGAAGATAGAAGAGACAGACAACCATAGCCAGTTACAGCTATTGTAGATACAGAAACAATCTGGAAAAATGCACAACAGCTGGATGAGATATATATAACAGGAGAAAAAGAATGGGATGATACCGCAGCTCGACCAAAATTATTAGGATCTTCCAGGATTGCAGCAGCAGCCTTCTTCGCATCTTTTAGAAAAGCTTTCAGAAGTGGAACAGGAGGGAACTTATCTGCAAGTCCAACTTCATAAGTGAAATGTACGGCATCAACTTGCTGTCCCCGGCTGATTAATTCTTCAATCATCTCTGCAGATAAAATACCAGTATGATACACAATAAGAATCAATCTTGGAGTAACAAAGAAAAAATGAAACTTTAAGCATACATAAGATGCAGTGACAATCTTTATTACTTCACCAGATACCTCAGCCAAACAAACCCCATTAAGACGCATATAAATACGAAAGCATCTAGATAGAAAAAAAGAGGGATGCTCTGGAGATCCCACCATAGCAGGTTTCATGCACACAAGGACAAATTACTTGCCTAGAAAGACTACACTTAGTTCCTGCTGTCAAAATGTTCTCATTGTGTTCCTTTCAACAGTGAAATGCAAAAATGGAGGACTCCAGTATAATATTTGTTGCACCATACTTAACAAATAGAACTACAGAAAGAAAATTAAGGCATGAGGCTAGTCGAGGGCCTCTTTGCTTCACTTTATTTCGTAGTTCCAACCATGCCTCAACCCAAAAGACATAATTTGTTTGGAAACATTCCAAATTAAGAAACCAAATCAAATTCATATAACTAAAAATTAGTTTTAAACTAAAGCACTCAACTCAAGTACCCATCTACACTGCTGTAGGACAAGACAACTGAAGAACTGAACCCGTTATCAGAAAAGCAATCAATGTTGAAAATACAGAATTCAAACTCAAGCACAAACACATCAAATGAAGTCATCAGACAAGTATTCCACGACAAAGGAGACGGCCAGTCAGGAAAGAACAACTAAACATCAAATGGGACTTTCATCAATAATGAAGATAAGATCTATCTCAGAGAGCTCCCAATTTACTCCATTACACCAAGCAGAATGCTCTCATATGACACTGGCAAAACATATTATTAGCATAAAAATGGGTGAAAAATATGTTACACTCATTCAAAGCTACTAAGAAAACCCAAAATTTCCAAATTAACAAGACCTTGTTAACTGCAAACCCACTGACAAGCTCACTCAGATTCCCCCAAAAATCACATTGTTATAAAAATGTAATTTTTCCATCAGATCAAAAAACATAATCTAAGCCTAAATCCCAAGGTAGTTCATCAATTTTACTTAATTTAGACTCATTTCATCAAACCATAAGACCATGAAAGACAAATTACTCCAATTTTTCAAGCCAAAACAACATAAGCATGGTATAACATAAACACAAAATTACCAGGCATTTTATCACCAAGACCAAGAGAGATAGCCAATTTAGGCATCTGTTTCCTCCAAGCAGATCCAACCACAAGTTTCCTATACAAATCAAAGTCCTCATCCTTCACAACTCCAAAAGTCACCAAATGCTGCAAGAAAGTATGCACATCTGGTGTCTTCACATTCTCAATCCCTCCTCTTTCATCCAAACTCCTCTTCCAAATCTCAGCTATCTCATTAGCCTTATCCTTCACACTTGGAGTCACCAATTTCCTCTCATTCCCCAAAACAGGATCCATCATCACTGGAATCAATGATTCCAACATCAAAACACAAGCCCATCCTAAATCATTGTTCCTTTCATTCTTCTCCACCCTTTTATCCTCCGGAAACACCTCCGATATCGCTTCCAACACAAACCTCGGCGGATCCACACATTTCCCCAGAGCCTTTGGGATTTCAACCCTCAGTGAATCCAAATCCTTCTTCTTCGACGTCAGAAAATTCCAGAAACTTCTAGAATCCATCTTAACACAAAAACTCTCCAATTTCAACAACAATACAGTAGAGTCATCCACTTCTGGCTGTTCTACACTCTCACCCAAAGCTAAAATAGCAGCCTTCTTGTTCTCAACAACCTTCTGCAAAGCAATTGAAAGCGAAACATTCATTGAACTCTCGCGTTGCTCGAGAACTTCCAGAGATGCTTTGGTTTCGGAATCTAAGGTTTGGATTTTCGCCTTCAAAGCTTCAGACTTTTTGAGGATGTCTTGCTCAAGTGAAGTGAAATGATCGGAAAGTTCCTTCCAGAGAAGTGTGCAACTTGTCATTAGAGAAGTCTGTCGCTGGAACTCGTCGAAACTCGGCTGCGGCGGCGGCTCCACCGAGTCGAGTTCGCCGGGATCGGCGAGTGAACCCATAGCTGAATTATTGGGAATAGGAAACCCTAGAAAATTTGAAAAAGGGGGAATTGGGGAAGGGGACAAAGTTTTGGGGGGGGTTTGGTGGTGATGATAAAGTTAAAGATTAAGAGGGAACAGTATGGTATGATGACGTGGACAAGTTGTTTGTTGCCACGTGTATATTTGTTTCTGCAGAGATGGGAACTAGGAAATTTCTATATTTTAACTAGAGTAAATAAAACTGATCGTTTTAATCGTTATTTTATATCTATTATTTTTTTCGTTAATTTAATAATATATGTTTAAATAAATAATTTTTAAAAAATAATTTTATTATCATTACATAATAATAAAATTTATATACATTTAATTTTTTTAGGGCTTTACCTTCTGAAATTT
>JAABOM020000110.1:23063240-23078052 GCA_011800125.2 Solanum clarkiae
GGCCAGCGCCGGGGGGGGTAGCGGGAGAGGGGTCGGGGGGGTCGGGCTAGGGTTTCCTTGGCTGGTTTGATTTTGGGGGAAATGAGAAGAAGGAAAGGGGTCGGGGTAAGGGGATAGATTGGGGCGCGTGTAGTCACGCGCCCGCTTTAATTAAAATATTTTTTTTTTTTGAAATTTGTTTAAAAAATGTTAAAAATAAAAATAAAGTCCCCATGAAATAATTTGACATCGTGGAGAGTAAAAATTGGGTGTCAGCCCATTTACTTTAATTTGCTTTGATATATATAATATATTTTGATGGTTTACTAAATACTTGTATACATAAATATGTATAAATAATAGATAGAGATGAATATATGATTTAAATATTGTGAGCTTGAGTTAAAAAGTTTATATTGTTTATTTTTTAGAATCTATTATTTATACTCATTAAGTTAATTATCATCAACACATATATAAATTAGAGCTTAACACCTTGTTTGGATGGTCGTTACTCGTTATATTGTATTGTTTGTTTAAATACAATAGTTATTCTGATTGTTATTTAAATTTCGTTGTATCGTAACGTTTAAATCCATCGTTGGGTAATGATGAAAAGATCCATTTTGTGTAATGATTGATTTGGTGTGATCGCATAGTTAATTACCTTAATATTTTTTTCTCATTTTGACTTAGTTTATTATTTAATAATTTTAATTTTTATCAATGACCCTCTTTTTTATAATAACTGTACTTCATACCCTATAATTTCTTGTAGATTTATCATTCCAAAAATAGATGTGTGACATTACGTAACATCTGAGAACAACATAATTTATCCAAATGTTGTATTTATAAAATAATATAGTACAATTCAACACAATATGATACATTATGAAGTAATACATACGTCCAATCATCCAAACAAAGTATAAGTTACATCGGATAACTCATAACTTATCCACTACATTCGCCCTTTGATAATAGGAAGCTTATTATATTTTACATTACTTAGACTCTTTAAAAATATTATCGTATCATATCTAACTTATCAAGACATATTCAACGAAGAATCTTAATTATATATATCACTCTCATTCGGTTTTTATTTGGCAAACCACAATACTCTTACGTTAGAGACTTCATGTCATAGTCTGCAACTTTCACGTGTGATTAGGTGATTGAAAGGATAGATTAATTAATTATTGTATTTAATTAAATACTTTATTTAATTCCCCTAAAATTTCCATCAGTCAAAGAAAGAAACACACACAATTAAGTGTCATTTTCTGAGAGATTTTGGTTCATTGCATGTAATTAACTAAAGATAGCTAGACTCATTATTTAATTTGCTTGACCATAGTGAGATAATGAATTTTTAAAATCATACTTTATACAAGTTATAACATAATTTGTATGTTTTTCTTTTATAATGTTAATTAGTTGGAGTATTATTTACTTAATTATTACGAACTCTTATACGGAGTACTATTTTTTTCTTTAGTCAATTTCACAAGGATATCTTTTTTCTTTTTTTTTAAATAATTCTTTAGTTTCAAATTTCACATGCTATGTTCGAGATTATAATGCTAAAAGACATTTTGATATATTCGACTTATTTTTAATTTGAACCTATAAAATTCAAAAGTTTCTTTTATTTTTTTAAACTTCGAATCAAGTCAAAATAGAACAAACAAATTGAAACAAAGAAAAGATAGAACTATTAGTTGTCTAGCTAATATATGTATTACCAATATTTAATATAATTATAATTCTAATCAGCAATAATTTGAGGATTATTCTATTGATAAAATAAAAATTGTGAAGGACAAAATCAAGATTCCTTGATACTCTCTAGTTTGTGCATAATTGAGTCAACTTGTCATTGTTAAAAGTTCCCAATCTATGCATTTTGTCTTCATCTTAATCCAATATATTTTTTACATTGTTTTTCTCTTGTTTGCAAGCTCTAATTATTTAATTTGCTTATTGCTCAACAGTTTACCAAAAAGCTCCCAGTCAAATTTGTCCACTTTTAAGCTCATCTTTCAAAATAGATCAATATATATATATATATATATATATATAATTAATTAATTAATTAGGGTACTTTATTTGTGGCATGCATACCAATCTGACGATAAAATTTTTACTTATCACTATTTTACTTTTCAAGATCATTTTGAATAAACTTTATAGTTAACAATATATCCAGTAAAATCTCACAAGTAGGATCTGAGGAGGGTAAAATATATGCAAATCTTATCACTATCCACAAGTGAGGTAGCTAAATTTAATATTTAAAATATAAAATTTAAATGGTTGAAAACTATACGAAAAATGCTATAAGTTGCAATCTTTCTCATATTAATATGCTGAAAAAATACATCTTAAAACATTGGTCAAAGTTCATATAATTTGATTTTGATCAGTAAAATAATGAGAAGTGAAAGCGAACAAAGGGAGTATATAAGTAATGAAGGTTTAATAAAGTTGTTTGAAAGTGGTTATATGCTGTCATTTATTACCTAAACCAATTTATATTAATAAAATTATGTATTATAATGATAGAAAGTGTCCTAATATTTTTATTACTGATAGGGATGGTTCCTTAATCCTCCTTGGATACCTTTTTTTCTGACCTCACAAACTCATAATCTAGGTAGTTTAATTTGTTAATTATATAAGTTTAAGTTCTATGCCATTATTGTAATTGTTTGTATTTTTCATTTTATTTTAATTATGAGAAGCTGTTAATAAAATCATATAAATCTCGTGACATATCTTAGGCCACAAATTTTTAAAAGTTTTATAGCCATATATTACTATATATGACATGTTTTTGAAAAAAATATTTTTTTCTAAATTTCGTATATATTCAACCTATTTCACATATATTAGAACAAAAAATAAATTATAAAAGGTTAAATTTTGAACTATTTTTTGTATTCTTTATGGTCATCTGGAAACAGCCGCTTTATGTTTTTAAACATAGGGGTTAGGCTGCGTACATCCGACCCCCCGTCACCCCGCAATGAGCGGGAGCCTTTTGAGGCAATGGGGTATGTTATTGTTGTTGTATGGTGATTCAGTCCGATCTTTCTTACTCTCCTATAGTATACTAGATATAAAGAGTTTTTGCAAGCATGCATTCAATATTTGTTACTTTATCTATCTCAATTTATTTGGTACAGATGAAATTAAGAGACTCAACTAAAATTTTATATGTTTTTTAAATACTTTAAGTTACTCTCTTTGTCCTAATGTATTAGACTTGGTCTCTTTTTTAAGTCTGTTACCAAAAGAATGACATATTTCTATATATAGTAATAATTTAACTTTAAAATGTTCATTTTATCTCTAACGAAATAATTTCTAGCCATACAAATATTATCATTCAAATATTTATCACTCATTTTAGACTGCAAATTTCTAAAGTATTTATTTATTTCTTAAACTCCCAACCAAATCATATAAAATTGAGATGGAGGGAGTAATAATTATTTATCAATTATAGTACTTTTAACATAGTTTTTAAATAATATATTTTATTTTTTGTCTCAATTTATATGACAAAATTAAAATTTAGAGTCGATCAACTTTTTTTTTTAATTAAAATTTAAGTTAGTAAATATATAATTTATAGTACCTTTTATGTATTATTCATTTTCCCAATTTATAAGGTATAGATATATTTGGAGAGTAGGCCAAATGTTTAGTAAATATTTTTAAATTATTAATTTTTAGTATTATTTTATAATTTTTAAATACATAATAAATAATTTATAATTTTAAAATAAATAAAAACCAATAAAATTCTAGAACAAAATTTTCAACTAAAAGAATTCGTTATAAGTAAATTAGGAGAAAGGAATAGAAGCTTCCCAAAGTGCCCCTACTGCTAAAAAATTCATTAAAAGTAATAGTAATACAACTATGTGATCAAATAATATTTTTCATCTGTGTGCGTTCCATACGGAGGAGAATATTTTTTAAATAATATTTTTACTTTTTTCATAATATTTTTTTAAATGAGAAAAATAACTTTTTAGTGAAACTCATGATTTACTGCCCACGTCATCTTCACTCCATTGTACCTGATCAAGTATTTATTTTAATTATATAGTATGCTTTTAAGATAGTACTTTTTGCTTAACACAAAAAAATAATTAATACCTTATTTTCCTATTTGAACAATATTTTCCCTAAAAAAGAGCTTTTAACAAATCAACTACGCTGTACTTAATTACTTTAATTGTTTCAGCTAGCGAAATAAATATACTAAAAAAAAGATATTCTTTTTTAATTTTCACTTTTAATATACTAAAAAAAATTCGTTTTTCTATTTTACCTTCAACATTGATCAATCCTAAAAAATCACTGTATCAATTAAAATTTTCATCTGAAAATGTTCAATAATTGTTTTGATAGGATCAGTGAGGAAATAAAAAATACTCGTGTTTTCGTAGGAGAAAATTAGTAAGCACCCTGTTATTTCAGCTAGAATCTATTTCTCATCATGCGTTTTCCAAATGAGCTTATTTGATTTAAAAAAATTATGTTATATGATATAAAATTTTCATTAGCTTGCGATGGGAAAACCCTCCGTTTCTAGTAGTGAATTTGTAAGGATCCAGCCCGCTAATGATATTGTCAGCTTTGGTCCTTGACTCGCACGACTTTAAAATGTATTACTAGTATATAAGACTTGTTTACTTATATATCTAATATTTTTCCTATATTCTGTCGATGTGAGACTTCTATTTAAAGATGAGTTGTGAAACATACACCCCCATCTATAGACTTAATGTCCTCGCTAAGGTTTGCCCCACTGTATGAGATTCGTCTACGCTCAGTTGAACTCTGGTGCACATCGACAAGACTGACATATGAGTGCTTCTGATACCATCTGTAATGATTCAGCCCGCTAATGACATTGTCAGTTTTGGTCCTTGGCTCGCACGACTTTTAAAACGCGTCACTAGTAGATAAAACATGTTTACTTATATATCTAGCATATTTCCTGTATTCAGCCAATGTAAGGCTTCTATAAAAAAATGAGTTATTACAGAATTAAATTATTTATTTTTCAAGACCTAAAATTATACATTAAATTAATATATATTGTGATAAAACATTCATATTAACCAGTATTCTTCAAGAGCCTACAAATTAAAATGTACAATGAATCGGTAAAAATGAACGCGAAGAATAAATAATTAAATGGCTAGCATACTAGCTAGGCTTTGGATCCCATAATATTATAGAAAGGTGGTGGTTCATTCACTATAATGCTGCAATACTCATTTCATGCCCAAAATCACGCACCTTATCCATTTATTTTATTGTCACCTTGTAATTAAACATGATATGATACAGTAACAAAATTGTTTGTTGGGATTTGTTTGCTTCTTGTTGACTTGTTTGGATGGTTTATCAAGATTCTTTAAAAATTAAAAAATTACAAGGTTAAGGAAAATCTATCCTTTATTTCTTTTTCTCCCTTAAAAGCTAGCTATTGGAAAAATGACAACCCCATTGAATCATAATGTATAATAATAGACCTTTTGAAGATGATAACTAAGTCATAAAAAGAGGCAAAACACAATTAATTTAGGAAAGGAAAACAAAGACAGAATCGTAGAATGGTCTAAAGAAAGTCTTTTTACATCGTTTTATTGGGGAAAGCATCAAAAATGTCCTTAAACATTTTTGGACCAAACTATAAAGAAGAATATGTTTGTTTATTTCACATAGTTTAAGGGTATTTTTGACACCTTTTCCCTACTATCCTTTTTGTTCGAAGGATTTTAAGATATATATTTGACCTTTTTTCCTAGTTTATTTTATCCTCTTCGTTTGAAGGATTTTAAGATATATATATATATACACTCACCATCACCAACATTGTATATTGATTTTACGCATCAAACATCTTTATATTGATAGTGTTTATTTAAAAGATTCATGATTGCTATAATTCTCATACCCCACTTGTGGGATTCCACTGGGTATGTTGTTTATGATTGCTATAATAATAAGGTGTTGTTATATATACATTGATATTTTTTGACCTTTTATGGTATAAAGAAATAAATTAAATGAATCGATGGCGTGGTATATAACTTGATTCACTATCGCAGAAATAATTTTTAATGTTAACGACAATAATTTAATCACAGTAAATATATTTTTAGAGGTAATTAACTCTCTCCTAAATATTTCTAAAACCTGTAACGATGCCGAATCCAATGACAATTAAGTTATACTGATAAATGCTTTAACATTCTCTGTTACTGTGTATATTTATTTTCATTAAAAGTTAATTTTGTTTTGATACTTTGCATAGAGGTGTTTCTATTGGAACCTTGGCTTTTAGAAATATTTATACTTGGTTTTATTTCTTAATTAGAGGAAATGAGAAACCCCCAAAAGGACAATAACACTGACCAAAAATATATTTTTTTTCCTGGCAACCTATAAGTCTAGTAGCTAGCAGTTTTTTTTTCCATTTGGTATGCAATGTTCATATTGGAGTCTGACTATTTTGAATTCGTGTCGCATAGGACCCCATTCTGGAAGAAACACTCTCTACAATTTTTTTTCATACTCAGAGCTTGAACCCAAAACCTCAGATTAAGAGACGATATAATCAATCTCATTCATACACGACATCATTTGGTGGTAGCTAGCAGTACTTGTTAGCTCTCTCTCTAGATGACAAATGAAACCCAGAAATTGCTTGTGACTTTGTGTACCAGAAAACTTAAACAAGTCCAAAAAGTTGCATGTACCACAAGTTCTAGGACAACATAAGAAGCTGTTCTTTTGTCCATTCACTTTCACCAAACACAATAAATATTTCTGCATAATTTAATAAAAGTACCAATTAAAAATACAATAAAATCAAGAATTCATATAACATTTCCCAAAATGATTCAAAAACATTCACTGAAACGAGGAAAAAAACATTCTTTTACTGGAATATATATTTTATTTTACTTTTTACAATATAAGACGTTAAAAATATTACATGCATCGAGGCACTAATATTAATGTCCCATGCTTTCCTTGGTTTTCTTATAGATTTTGATTTTGATTTTTCCAACTTTGTCTTCTTAGAAGAAAACATATCAAACTTTGTCACACCAAAGACAAAGCTTTTCAAGAAAAATACACGAAAATAAATCTAAATTTCAAAAAACATATTTAGAACATAAAAAAATAAAATAAAATAAAATAAAGCCAGGCGATTTGATATCGCGATAGAGCTAGAGTTTTGATTATAGCTTCAATAGTACTTTATAATAGTTATGAAAATTCACTTAATATATATGAATAGTTTATCGAGAATTTGTCTCTTCCAAAGTGCAGAATCTATGAACTCAAAATTTTGGATCTCCTCATGAATTTCGATACCATGTTGTTGTTGGGACATGAAATCTCTAGCAGATTGTAGTTGTTAGTCGATGCTTATTCTCCGGATACCATCATTGCTTCATCTTTGATCATTTGAAACAACTTGATGAATTTAGCTCCTGCTTATTTTACGATATGATAGTTGTATGTTCGCAGGGTCTAACTGTACCTTCCGTCTTTTTTCTTGAATTCTCGATAGATATAAGAGAAACAACGAGATCCGAAAAAGCACCAATAATATACTTATGAGTATGCTTCGGGTTAAGATTCAAATAACATAATAGAAGTTCATGCAAAAATTCCCAATTAGATTTCACGTCCGTCAACTCATGAGCTTCCACCATTTCTTCCATTGACCTTCGGAAATCCGAATACGGGTCGGGCGAATACGTCTGTACGGCAACTCCGCCGGTGACGACTTCTTTAGGATTTTCCGGCGACTGATTATTCATCGAAAAATCCACTATGGAGTTGGAGTTTCCAGGGGAAGAGAAGAAGAATCGCTGCGAAGCGAAGACATTTGAGAAATCTGGAATGGTATTTGAATCGGTATAATCGGAATCTTCCAAAGAACTGACAACGTCATTATTGTTATCTTCTTCTTCGGTAGTTGTGATGGAGGAATTCGTGAGAGATTTAGAAGTGGTGGCGGAATCAGAACTGGGAATGTCGAAAACAGCGTTGAAATTTTTGATGTTTTTTGGCTCTGTTTTTTCTTCCTCTGTTTCTTCAAAAGGAAAGGAGAGAATTGTGGGAAAGCATTTGAAAGTTGGGAAGCAATGGTAGAATTTTCTTTGAAGAATTCTTGGCATTTTATGATGGCGGCGGTGGCAGCGATGGCGGTGGTTAGTGGTGGCGATGCGGTGGTTGGTGGAGGAGAGAGAGTAGGGGTAGGGGGATGGCAGAAAAAGAAGATATTAGGATTATTACAGGATAGATTGTGATTGAAGGGCACATGCATATAAGTTTAGTATATATATAAACATATGTGTGCATTATAATTATTCCCTCCACGTTATTAAAAATATTTGTATAATATATTTGTATAATTTATGAACTTTAGAGATGATTTTACTTTTTTTTTCACTTATTATTAATTATATTTATTTTTCCATAATATTCTTTTATACATTGTACTCTGTCCCATTTTATTTCACCTTACTCTAATTGAAAATAATTTGACTTTAAAATTCTCCTTTAAAATGAATCTTAACCACACAAACTTCTCAGAGTAATTTTACACCACAAGTTTCAAAAGTCTTACTTTTTTCGTTAAACATCGTGGCAAGTGAAAAGGTTCTCGGGACACAGAAAATATCTATTATATTCAAAAGACAATTTAATAAAATTATCCCTATTATCTATTATATTTAAAATTGTATACTAAATTAATAACTATTTATATTAAATAGAGAAAGTACTGCTCACCACAACAGAGGCTTGCTTAGGTAGTGTGGCTAGTATTATTATCTTCAATTCTAAAATTAAGGATTTGAGTAATTAAAAAGGTAAAAAGAAAAGAAAAAACTCAACCATGAGGAACATTTTTCGTCTTGAATTTTAAAATTGTAAGTTTGAATTTACAGAGAGGAGCAAATAAAATGAAAATTCTGATGAAGGAGTTTTAAAAAAAAAATAACGATTCATTATATGTTATTATTTTCATATTCTTATTTTTACAATCATTAGATGCTATGTTTAATCCTTGCGTTTTTAATTTTAATATTTTTATTTTACTCGTAATAAATGATATGACAACATTTAGAATCATAAAAACCAAAAGATACTTTTTGGTATATGATAAGAATTTTTAATTTGATACGATTAATTTTATCTTATTTTTTAATATTTTAAACTTCATATTCGATCAAATTAACATATACAAGATAAACCAAATAAAGTTATACTATTTAATAATTTTTTTGCATGTATCAAGATATTCACATTGTCAATTTCAAGATCAATAAAAGAGAAAAATAACATTATGATTGGGTAACAACCAAAATAAATTTATGATGATTTGGGAATCTTTTGGGTAATCAATTGAGAATTTGAGTTAAAAGAATATTTGAAATAAAAGTGTTGCATAGAATTTCCATTTGCTCATGTATATTATTATTTCATTATTTTTGAGATATTATTTGCATATTACTTCTATTTTAACTTGAGACAGAAAATTTGGAGCTAAAAAGTTATATCAAGTATTACATTTCATCGGAGGTGGACCCAGCATATGTGTTACAAATTGATATGAGCGCTTGGCAAAATTAAATTCAACTCGTTCAATTCATCAAATTTGTTTAAGTTTGAGTGGGTTAATAATCTAAAAATATTTTTAAAATACTTTATTTTTTAATTTGATATTTTTTATATAGCTACAACAAAGAAAAATATAATTTAATTAAGTACTAAAATATTTTATTTTTTTAATAAGTAAAACTTAGTAAAAGTTGGGTCAGATTGTGTATTGACCTGCTCTATAAATCCATTAGTCAACTGTTTTGACCCAAACAAATTTGGATTGGGTTGGATCTTGACCCGTTTATTGTCTTGATCAATTATAACCTGCTTAAATTTGACCCAACTCACTCAATTGTTACTCCTAGACGATGTGTATGTAATATAATGCTTATATTATCGTGAGATCATTGAAGAGATTCATAAACTTCAAAATCTAAATTCACTTTTAATTTTCACGCACGATACGTCAATCTTTTTTTTCCAAACACGATAACGTCCAGTATCTAAGAAAATTATACAGATTCCACCCCAATCAAAGGTATAACTAAGCCAACTTAAAAGGCCAGAAACAGAAATGGGAATCCTACTCTAAGCCTAGCTATCATATTTGTCCATTTTTACTTTGTTCAAATGTGCATCAAACATACAAAACGCCAACTTCATCTCTATGATTTATTTTATAGATATGGTTCAATCAAATATATATGTCTACTGATATTTCATGTCATACCTGCAAAAGCAACATTATGCTTGGAATTGTTCGTGGATTTTGGTATATAGTTGTCAATATGTTTGCGAAACATTTTCTTCGTAAAAGCTTAGGAATGACGATGATATGAATTTAACTTAAACGAAATATACTAAAAGACGTGTTCAATTCCAGATAGATTTTTTTGGAGGTTACTCTAACCTAAATCCTAGCTTATGCCTATATAAAGGGTAGGAGGATCAAAATATGGCTTAGGGAAGTCAAAGTCATCCTATGTTCGAGAAATACGCTACTAACATCCTCGAATCATGCACGGAGAACTCTAAGGAGAGAAGAATGAAGGAAGAAACAAATTTGTACTCACGTTATTTATCAATAAAATTACGTTTCTTCATATTTTATTTGTGACTGCAATTCATTTTTTCATCACTTTAAAATATAATACAAACATAGTCGACTCAACTTATTTTTGGATTGGAATATAATGCTAATTATTGTTTTGGCTTATAAGTTTATCAAAATGGCGAAACGTTACATTGGATACATCATAGATGAAATCAAATACGAACAAAAGGGTCGGGTGTGTGCAATGAACTATCTGCGCTTAATAAATGTCTTGAATTTGAACTCGAGAATGCAAACCCTTAGACATATTTGACACAAATCTGAATTAGTCAAGATAGAACGTATATACAAAGCAAAACAGTACACATAAAATCTTGAAGTGGATTTGATGTACAGGCTAGCCCATTAGTTTGGCCCATATGATCAGCTGAGCAAGGACAACTTTAACTTTTAGACCATAATTATTAAAGTTGCTAGTTATCTTGCATCTACGTATAGTTAGGTAATAGCTTTTGTCCCATCATATTATTATTGATTTGAGGTTTAACTAATAACTTGCATACATGTATACATGACATCCTCAAATTCAGTAAGTAAACTAGGTAGAGTTAGCCACATGCATTGTCTTCTAAGGATGACAACAGGACGAAAGAAATAAGGAAAAACAAAACCCTCGAATAGCACATACAATATGCATGTATTTTCTAGTTTTACACTTTGCTTTTTTATAGAGGACTTGGTAAGTTAATGAAAACCAGCAGTTGTAGCATATTGTTCGAAAGCCATTAAAAGACGTATTGGCTACCTTGCTAATAAGATATATCGAAGGCAAACAAGAAAACCAAAGCTCTCTTTTAGTTTTTAAAAAAAAAAAAAAAAAAAGCAGCAAGGTTTTGTTAGATTGTGGAGCCTGATATTATATCCGGGTACTGTAGCAGCACTGTAGCAGTACCATTGCAGCACGGTAGCAACGGATAGAAACTATCGTACTGTAGCAACGACACTTTCACTGTAGCAACGGTCCTCAAAAAACCTTGTATAAATAGGCTAGTCATTTGCTATGGTAAGATATCAAAAAAAATCCACAATTATAAAGCATTCCCCAAATATTCTCCTTGTATAAATGTATTCTATGTAATTGTCCGGATATATCATTAATATATATATCCTATCACCGTGGAGTTTACCCATTGAACGTTACCACGAAAATAATTCTTCTTCTTCTTCTTAGATCTTCAGATCACAGGTTTTGTCCACAAGAGGCGAGAAACGCCAACACTAACTATTGATGATAAATAATGGAGTACCAAAGCATCTATGGGTTGATATATTTACTATTGTAGTGTATTTAATCAACAAATTGTCGGTTTCACATATATTTGAACGATAAGTTATCGTTATAGAAAAATTCCATGTTAGTGATTTATGTATTAATATGATCCATTAGGATTATTATGCCATTATTGTTGCATTAAATTTATCAATTTTAGGGCCATCTGCATGTAAAAAGAAAGAAAAACAAGGCACAGGGAGAAAGATCTTCTTAGTATATACAACTTCATTGGAAACAACAAAGAAACAGAGAAAAATAATAAAAGAAAAGTTAGTCGAGATAAATAAAAATCAGAGAAGGAAAAAAGATCGTCCATATTCTACAAAGCTCTTTACTTAAAAAGCACTTAAAATAAATTGCCAATCAAAATCAACTCTTGAATAGATTTATAAATCAAACTCGATGAGTCTGGTGAATGTCAACAAGGGGAGCTTGCTGGTAAAAGGGATACAATATATTTACAAACGAATAGCTTTGTGACTATATACACAAGTTTAAAACCTTTTGCCTATGATTGACATTTTGGATCGAGCTCGTGTAGTTTACCTATTTGCGATTTTACTTTATGTGCACCTTAAAAAAGTCTAATAAATTAAAACTATTGAGTACATACAATTTTCTAGAATATGCTAATGAGCATAATGGTATAAGGAAAAGTACTAATAGTAATGAATTTCTTCTCAGTTGTCAGCTTTTCCGTTGATGACCAATTTGTGTGTAAATATTTAGCGACGAGGCTGCTTGAAAAACCCCACCGAAAGTATATAACTTCTTCTGTTCAATTTTATGGCTTGAAAAATTACGTGTGATAATTGTGACGCATGTTAATTGTGACATTAGTGGCCCGATCAAAGTTACTTGGGTTGAAATACAGACATTCCGGTGCAACTTGATTATCCGATAGATCTAGCACCATTTCCCATTTATCAGGCTTGGGAGAGGAGGTAGACGCTCCCCCACCCGAATCCTTTCCTGCGCAGGCTAAGAAATTCGCTCAAGTTTTAATTATTATATATTTAATGTTTGCAAGTATTTGATTAAAAAAAAGTTTCTCTTTATAATTGTTATAAACATAAAGAAAAATCCTTTTTGATGAAATTTATTTTAGTTCTTGATTGTGGGAAGGTGTGTGTCTGACCTCCTTTCTTTTGAGTTTACTATTTGATACTCCTTTATAATTTTTGATATAAGAAAGTTGCCCTTTAGGCTCCATGTTAAATTATGTCCTAAAATATTAACTATTGCAATTCTCATCTCATTATTTGTCTCTATCTTGACAGGGTTTTGAGTTTGATGAATACCCCAATGTCAATGTCTATGACATTTATTTTATATTTTTCTTAACTTCTGATACAAATATCAGGTTGATAACCCCTAAAAAAAAATTAAAATAAAACATTAAATATTTTTGATAGTAAAGGAATTATAATATTTTTGTAAAATATTTCTGAATAAATTGAGTTTTTTCTATTATTTTTAAAATATTATAAAAATTGAGTCTTTTTAAATATTTCTAATATTTCATAATAAATTGAGCCTTTTCAAATACTTCTAAAATCTCATGATAAATTAGCAGTCACTTTGGTGACTTTTCTACTAGCTCCTTCAATGAATTAGATATTGATGAAAAATCAGATAAGAAAGCCTTGTGATTTACTTATTTCTTTTATTCATTTTGAATATTAATCATCTCCATAACTCATATTTAATAACTTATTTAATTGTTATTCTTAATACCTCTAACTCATGTCTTTCATGTTCATAACTTTCAAATATTTAATTTAAAATTTTAAGATATCTTTTGGTATTCCTTAATTTTTATCTATATAAATTCATCTTTTTGGTTTCATAAGCCCTGCCCAAGGTTATCTTTTTTTATTATATAGTTAAAGGAGTGAAGAACTTATATTATTATTATATTATTTGATTTATGCTTTAGCTCCACCAATATTACATTATTTGCTTCATGCTTTAGCTTCACTTGATGAAGATAACTCGTGAATTTTGGTTGGTTATGGGAGTAGGTGTCAACAAGAACCTGAAAATTCTATACCAATTTTGTGTATATCTTTTTCCAGCTATATTGTTATGATTAAAGTCTTAAGAAGGATGTTTATATTTTTTTCCTTTATTTTAAACATAGGGGTTAGGCTGCGTACATCCGACCCCCCTCACCTCGCAATGAGCGGGAGCCTTTTGAGGCACTGAGGTATGTTGTTGTTGTTGTTGTTGTGTTTATTTTTTGGTGTGTGTTTTCATCTAATAGACATCTTTAATTTAATTTTCTATGGAACTTTAATTGCTCTAAGTCTAAATTTTTATTAGGCTCAAATTAGTCATTTGTGACCATTAACCAAAGTATCAAATTTACAATTGATTGTTTAAAAATGGGAAAACTATAACATAGATATACTAGATTAAGAAAATATTTACCATTTATAACAATAAAAAATTATTTTCACTAAACAGTTATAATATATTTATATTGAATGCATGATGCACTTTTAATACAAGTGCAAATTTATCATAGTATTGTTTATATGTTATAAATGATAATAGATAAAAAAGTATCACTAAAATCAATAATTATTTATTAAAATGAATCTGCTTAAGTAATTTTTCCTTTAAAAAGATTAATTTAATGTATTAAAATACTTCTCTCGTTTGTTTTCTTTTGGGTCATAGTTTTAAGGACTAATTTGTAATTATTATATTTTATTATTCACTACTTATGCTGTTGTGCATGCTTTCATAGAATTTTAATCATTCTAAAAGTTTTATATATA
>JAABOM020000110.1:23092527-23107098 GCA_011800125.2 Solanum clarkiae
AGGTCTGCGTACATTCTACCCTCCCCAGACCCCACTTGTGGGATTTTACTGGGTATGTTGTTGTTGTTGTTGTTGAAGATTGGATTTCCCGCGAACTCCTTTTTTGGCGAGTTCCCACTTCCACTGCGTTACCATCGACGACGTTACATTTTCAGCATAAACATCCAGCGAACTCCTCGTTATGTTGGTTTGCGGCAAACTCCTCGTTCTGTTGGAAATAAGTCGATGTCCTTTTTTACCGGCGGCCTAAGAACAGACCCGGTGGGTTTTTACTGGTCTTCTTCTTCTTGTTCTCTTTCATTTCGACAAACTCAAGAAATCCTAGTTATTTTCTTTCTTCTTTCTTTCTTTCTTTTTTTTTTCGGTGAGTTCTGGTGACCATGTAATTTGGCAAGATCCGCCGATCCTCTACATTTTCCCGACGGCGCATCTTCGGGTCAGTGTGAATTTCCTTGCGAGAAACAGATTCAGGTGAAGTTTTCTTGCAACATCTACAATTAGTATTCTCCAGCAACATTCATCATTTTTTTGCTAGAAAATACAAATTGTAGACGTCGTCGGAAAACTACACCGGAATCTGTTTCTTGCCAAAAAAATTCACACCGGAGACTGATTGCAATTCTGACTGGAAGATGAGCTGCCAGAAAATGTAGAGGGTCGTGGGATATCGCCAAATCTGATGGTCGCCGGAGCTCGCCCGAAAAGAAAGAAAGAAGAAAACTAGGGTTTCTTGTGTTAATGAAAGAGAAAACAAGTAGAAGACCGACAGAAACCCACCGGATCTGTTCTGAAGGGGGGACAACGTCCGTCGATAAAAAAGATCGACAGAGTAAGTTCAGCGGATTTCCAATAGAACAAGGAGTTCGCGGAAAAACCAACAAAACAGTCTGAAAGTCTAATGCCGTCGATGGTGGCGGCACCGAAAAACGTTAGCACAGTGAAACTTGGTTGCGATATGAGTCAGTAATCGCCGGAAATGTGAACTGATCCAAAAAAAGAATCTTCCATTTCTGGTCATGTTGCTGAATGTGACAGCCAGTGGAGAAAGTGCAAGATGGAGTGGGGGTAGGCGTGGGGTAAATTACTTCTCTCTCAAATCTGGACGAATTACTGGGAATCAATGTAAATTGGGTTGGAGCTTTGAAACAAATTGCTAAGTTGGAAGTTGTGAGCAGACACGATTGATGGGTATTTATACGTGTTGAAGATTGGATTTCCTGCGAACTCCTTTTCTGGCGAGTTCCCACTTCCACTGCGTTACCATCGACGACGTTACATTTTCAGCATAAACATCCAGCGAACTCCTCGTTATGTTGGTTTGCGGCAAACTCCTCGTTCTGTTGGAAATAAGTCGATGTCCTTTTTTATCAGCGGCCTCAGAACAAACCCGGGGGGTTTCTGCTCGTCTTCTTCTTCTTGTTCTCTTTCATTCCAACAAACTCAAGAAATCCTAGTTATTTTCTTTCTTCTTTCTTTCTTTTTTTCCCGGCGAGTTCCGGTGACCATGTAATTTGGCGAGATCCGCCGATCCTCTACATTTTCCCGGCAGCACATCTTCGGGTCAGTGTGAATTTCCTTGCGAGAAACAGATTCAAGTGAAGTTTTCTTGCGACATCTACAATTAGTATTTTCCAGCAGTATTCATCATTTTTTTGCTAGAAAATACAAATTGTAGACGTCGTCGGAAAACTACACCGGAATCTGTTTCTTGCCAAAAAAATTCACACCGGAGACTGATTGCAATTCTGACTGGAAGATGAGCTGCCAGAAAATGTAGAGGGTCGTGGGATATCGCTAAATCTGATGGTCGCCGGAACTCGCCGGAAAAGAAAGAAAGAAGAAAACTAGGGTTTCTTGTGTTCATGGAAGAGAAAACAAGTAGAAGACCGACAGAAACCCACCGGATCTGTTCTGAAGGGGGAACAATGTCCGTTGATAAAAAAGATCGACAGAGTAAGTTCAGCGGGTTTCCAATAGAACAAGGAGTTCGTGGAAAAACCAACAAAACAGTCTGAAAGTCTAATGCCATCGATGGTGGCGGCACCGAAAAACGTTAACACAGTGAAACTTGGTTGCGATGTGAGTCAGTAATCGCCGGAAATGTGAACTGATCCAAAGAACAAGGAGTTTGCCAAAAGAACAAGCAGATTTCCAATAGAACAAGGAGTTCGCCGAAAAACCAACAAAACAGTCTGAAAGTCTAATGCCGTCGATGGTGGCGGCACCGAAAAACGTTAACACAGTGAAACTTAATTGCGATATGAGTCAGTAATCGCCGGAAATGTGAACTGATCCAAAGAAAGAATCTTCCATTTCTGGTCATGTTGCTGAATGTGACAGCCAGTGGAGAAAGTGCAAGATGGAGTGGGTTTAGGCGTGGTGTAAATTACTTCTCTCTCAAATTTGGACGAATTACTAGAAATCAATGTAAATTGGGTTGGAGCTTTGAAACAAATTGCTAAGTTGGAAGTTGTGAGCAGACACGATTGATGGGAATTTACACGTGTTGAGGATTGGATTTCCTGCGAACTCCTTTTCCAGCGAGTTCCCACTTCCACTGCGTTACCATCGATGACGTTACATTTTCAGCATAAACATCCAGCGAACTCCTCGTTATGTTGGTTTCCTTCCTCGTTCTGTTGGAAATAAGTCGTCGTCCTTTTTTACCGGCAGCCTCAGAACAGATCCGGTGTTATCCGGTGGGTTTCTGCTAGTCTTCTTCTTCTTGTTTTCTCTTTCATTCCAGCAAACTCAAGAAATCCTAGTTTTTTTCTTTCTTCTTTCTTCTTTCCCTTTTTTTCGGCGATTTCCAGTGACCTTCAGATTTGGCGAGATCCGCCGATCCTCTACATTTTCCTGGCGGCGCATCTTCCTGTCAGTGTGAATTTCCCTGTGTGTGCGTAATAGATTCAGACGAAGTTTTCTTGTGACGTATACAATTAGTATTTTCCAGCAACATTTATCTTTATTTTGCTGGAAAATACAAATTGTAGACGTCGTCGGAAAACTTCACCGGAATCTGTTTCTTGCCAAAAAATTTACACCGGAGGCGGACTGCAATTCTGACTGGAAGATGAGCTGCCGAAAAATGTAGAGGGTCGTGGGATATCGCCAAATCTGATGGTCGCCGGAAAAGAAAGAAAGAAAAAAACTAGGGTTTCTTGTGTTTGTCGGAATGAAATAGAAAATAAGAAGAAGACCTGCACAAACCCACCGGATCTGTTCTGAAGGGGGGAACAACGTCCGCGATAAAAAAGATTGACAGAGTAAGTTCAGCGAATTTCCAACCAAAACAAGGAGTTCGTCAGAAAACCAACAAAACAGTCTGAAAGTCTAATGCCGTCGATGGTGGCGGCATCGAAAAACGTTAACGCAGTGAAACTCAGTTGCAATACGAGTCAGTAATCGCCGGAAATGTGAACTAATCCAAAAAAAGAATCTTCCATTTCTGTCATGTTGCTGAATGTGACAGCCAGTGGGGAAAGTGCAAGATGGAGTGGGGGTGGGTACGGGGTGAATTACTTCTTTATTTTTTCTCGTCAACTATCTTGGAGATTAGTCAAATGCCACTGAAGGAGATACTAAATATTAAATAACTATAAAGATAAAGACAAAAAGTAGATGACATCAGATGTTTCTATATGGTTTTGGATCCAATGTGGACCTTAAACCAGTTCCCTTGGGTTGTAAGGGTGTCCTTTGTAAGCTCATGAAATCTTGTCTAAGTCCTATGAAGTGTAGTTCCTACATCTACACTCGATCTTTCTCACTCTTGATTTATAAAATGCCTCACTATCTTTTGAATACACAATTATTTCAAACAAGAAATACAATGCTTGTTAAGAGTAGTACAAAAGTATTTGAGAAAGTTTAGACAAGTGTATATTTTGTTCATGTCTTGTCTTCTCCTTTTATAGTTTCTTCATCTTGCCATTGATGTCTTTGACAGATGGAAAGATAACAGATGATTTCTTTCCAATAATAAGTGCAGAGCTATTTCTTTATGCCTTGTTGGGTAATTCATCATAGTCTTCAAAAAGTCTCAGCTTTTTTAGGGTTTCAGCGAGAAATATGTGCATACTTGTTCCCATAGAAGACTCTCGATTGTTGCCTTGAGAACTTGAGAAGTAATTAGCGCAGAATCTTCCTATTTAATTATGCTTGCGTGAAATCCCTTCTTCCTTGTCAAATGTTGATTTATTCTTTTCCAAACAAATATAGCTATCTTACTTGAAGTCTTGACTTCCTTTAAAAAGATCTTGTGTGATAGGCTGCATAATCCTACATATAGAAAACAATTACATTAAGTTGTCATCATTAAAACTAAACCCTAATAATCTTTGTTTTGTTGATGATGACAAGTAAATCTTAATATGACTGTAGTCAACATCCTGTTTGTATCATTTTGTTGAATTGTGAGTTGAGTCCCCTTAATAATTGTTTTGGGCTCCCCCTGAGAGTATGAATATACTCGAACCTGTAATCTAACTTGTAGTCTTTTTCTTCCCCTTTGTCATCAACAAATAGGGGCAATAGCAACTAGCAAGTAAAAGTAGGAAGTATAGAATAAACAACAATAAGTAGACATAAGGCAGAAAGGGTCAATCTAAATGCATTGTTGTGAGGTGCAGATAAATAGCAAAAACACAAAAGAAGCTAACCATTGTTTGGACTTATGTCCTGGAACACACAGTTTAATCAACATGGAGAGTAATAATAGGGGACCAAGAAAATATGTGTTACCAATAGCCTCCTTTGTGGCATCAAAAACAGTTAGAGCATTAATTAGCATAATGCATATAATGTTTGGTTTTGATATTCTTATTTTTCAAGTTTCTAGTATCTCACTTGTGTACAACATTCAAGCTGTGCAGTTCTCTTAATTCTTGTCGATCTTTTTTAAACAATGGATGAACTTTGTTTGGTTCTTTATAAGTATAGAGCAGTGTACTCTGGTTTTTTTGTATCAATTATAAGAATAAAATTTAACAGTTTTTTTTTTCATAATCATGATTCTTCTCTCTCAAATTTGGACGAATTACTGGAAATCAATGTAAATTGGGTTGGAACTTTGAAACAAATTGCTAAGTTGGAAGTTGTGAGCAGACATGATTGATGGGTATTTACACGTGCTGAAGATTGGATTTCCTGCGAACTCCTTTTCCAGCGAATTCCCACTTCCACTGTGTTAACCTTTTCTGGCGCCACCATTGATGGCATTACACTTTCAGCATAAACATCCAGCGAACTCCTCGTGCTGTTGGTTTCCGGCAAACTCCTCGTTCTGTTGGAAATAAGCCGCTGTCCTTTTTTACCGGTGGCCTCAGAATATATCCGGTGAGATCCGGTGGGTTTCTCCTGGTCTTCTTCTTCTTGTTTTCTCTTTCATTCCGGCAAACTTAAGAAACCCTAGTTTTCTTCTTTCTTCTTTCTTTCTTTCTTTTTTTTTCCCGGCGTGTTCCGATGACAATCAGATTCGGCGAGATCTGCCGATCCTCTACATTTTCTCGGCGGTGCATCTTCCGGTCAGTGTGAATTTCCCTGCGAGAAACAGATTCAGGCAAAGTTTTCTTGCGACGTCTACAATTGATATTTTCCAGCAACATTCATCATTTTTTTGCTGGAAAATATCAATTGTAGACATTGTCGGAAAACTTCACCGGAATTTGTTTCTCACCAAAAAATTCACACCAGAGACTGACTGCAATTCTGACTGGAAGATGCGCTGCCGGAAAATGTAGAGGGTCGTCGGATCTCCCCAAATCTGATGGTTGCCGAAACTCGCCGGAAAAGAAAGAAAGAAAGAAGAAAACTAGGGTTTCTTGTGTCTGCCGTAATGAAGAGAAAACAAGAAGAAGACCGGCAGAAACCCACCAGATCTGTTCTGAAGGGGGGAACAACGTCCGCCGGTAAAAAAGATCGACGGAGTAAGTTCAGCGGATTTCCAACAGAACAAGGAGTTTGCTGGAAAACCAACAAAACGGTCTGAAAGTCTAATGCCGTCAACGGTGGCGGCACCGATTAAGGTTAACGCAGTGAAACTCAGTTGTGATACGAATCAGTAATCGCCGAAAATGTGAACTAATCCAAAAAAAGAATCTTCCATTTCTGGTCTTGTTGCTGAATGTGACAGCCAGTGGGGATAGTGCAAGATGGAGTGGGGGTGGCGTGGGGTGAATTACTTCTTTATTTTTTTCTACATCAACAATCTTAGGGATGAGTCAAATGACACCGAAGAAGATACTAAATATTAAATAACTATAAAGATAAAGACAGAAAGTACAATGACATCAGATGTTTCTATATGGGTTGGGATCCAATGTGGACCTTACACCAGTTCCCTTGGGTTGCAAGGGTGCCCTTTGTAAGCTCATGAAATCTTGTACAAGTCCTATGAAGTGTAGTTCCTACATCTACACTCAATCTTTCTCACTCTTGATTTGTAAAATGCCTCACTATCTTTTGAATACAGTTTTTTCAAACAAGAAATACAATGGTTGTTAAGAGTAGTACAAAAGTATTTGAGAAAGTTTAGACAAGTGTATGTTTTGTTCATGTCTTGTCTTCTCCTTTTATAGTTTCTTCATCTTGCCGTTGAGGTCTTTGACAGATGGAAATATAACAGATGATTTCTTTCCAAGAATAAGTGCAGAGCTATTTCTTTATGCCTTGTTGCATAATTCATCATAGTCTTCAAAAAGTCTTAGCTTTTATGGTTTTAGCGAGAAATATGTGCATACTTGTTTCCATAGAAGACTCTTGATTGTTGCCTTGAGATCTTGACCATTGATTGGCGCAGAATCCACCTATTTAATTATGCTTGCTTGAAATCCTTTCTTCTTTATCAAATGTTGATGTATTCTTTTCCATACAAATATAGCTATCTTACCTGAAGTCTTGACTTCCTTTAAAAAGAGCTTGTGTGATAGGCTGCATAATCCTGCATATAGAAAACAATTACATTAAGTTGTCATCATTAAAACTAAACCCTAATAATCTTCGTCTTGCTGATGATGACAAGAAAAACTTAATATGACTGTAGTCAACTTCCTGTTTGTATCATTTTGTTGAATTCTGAGTTAACTCCCCTTGAATAATTGTTTTGGGCTCCCCCCTGAGAGTATGAATATACTCGGAACCTGTAATCTAATTTGTAGTCTATATTCGTAATACCCACGACCCATTTTCATTAAACAATCAATTTTGTGTTTGTTCTACTTTAATTTAAACAGAAAAATATAGCCCTGACTATGATTATGAAACCTCAATGTAAAATTGAGCGACGCGTTTGATATCAGAGGATTCTCAAGAGAGATGATTAAGGCAAGTTCCTTTTGCTGCCATTTTTGTTCTAGTTTTGAGTTTTACAGGATTCTACTATGTTCTTATTTTAGTACTATATAAGAAAAGAGAGTAAGGAGTATGGTATCAACATGCCTGCTTCTGGGGGCATTTTAGTCATTTCAGTTCACAGCCCCAAGACTTGCTCCACGTGGTTATGTGGCGTGGCATGCATGCCTGCCCTTACCGACTTCACCCATCGTTGGAATTTAAAAGAACATGTATGCTACGCCACATAACCACGTGGAGCAAGTCTTAGGGATGTGAACTGAAATGACTAAAACGCCCTAGAAGCAGACATGTTGATACCATACCCCTTACTCTCGTCTCTCTATTCTATCAACAACAACAACAACAACATACCCAGTCGAATCCCACAAGTGGGGTCTGGGGAGGGTATGATGTACGCAGATTATAGTACTAAATTGCTTTTTTATCTATGATTATTTCTGGTTCTATTCTATTGAATCTTTAATGCATGGGTATCTAATTCTATTGGGTCCTTGAATCTTGGTTTTTAGTTTAATATTCTTGTTGGTTGCTTTATTGCATTTTTAGTCACTGGGTTTTAGTTTTGTATTCTATCTGATTCGTCGTGCTTAATTTCTACATCAAATTGAATTTTTAATTTAATTATTAGTTATTTTAGTGTGTGTGTATGTATGTTATATGTATATATATATTTTCTGATTCCCACTTTTATAGCATTCTTCACACTCTAAACAAAAAGAAAATCTCGATTTCTTCAACTTTGGAAAGGGAAAGTGTAATCCGTGTTGGATTCTGAATTAAAGAATTAGACTACTTTGATGAATATTTCATTTTTTAGCTCCTTTCTTTATCCGATCCGGCCTGAAAGGGAAGAGTTTCAGCAGTTCTTCTGCTTTCACCACATCTATTCTTACCTTACTTGCCCAATAAAAATTCAAACATAGTTCTTTAATATATGGCTTCCTTCTCAATGCTGCATTTTGTGTTTCAACTACATCTTCTGCAGTGTTCAAATTGTTGATCACATGGATAGATACATACATACCTTTGAAGCTGGATCAAATTTCCCATAGATCCTATCTTGCTTGATCCTTCCCCAACTACAAAGTTCCCGATGTATCCTACCTTGCTGATCCTTTAGCAACCACAAAGTCGCTCAAAGTCTTGAGTTGGTGTAGATTGTTGAGGAAACCTTGAGAAAGGCGCTCGATAATTCTTCTAAGTGAGCGTCTTTCTTCTTTCTGTTTCGAAGAGCCAATGCATATGTGATATCAACATTTGTGCTTGCAGTCATTTCTTTATTAGCTGAGGGTATTATGATAATTCAGCTCAATGTCCTGCCTTCAGCTAACTGCACGTGGTTGTATGGCCATCGTTTCCGTGCCGTGGCATCCATGCTTGCTTTCACAAGTCTTCATCACATACCCTCCATCTATTGAAGAGGAAAGAGAGAGAGCTATTTTGCCTCCATATCTTCTCCCCTTCAACGTCTTCAACTACTGCCTTTTCATCTCCCATGCAATTTTGAGGTAACTCTTTGTTCTTTCATTGTGCCGTGGCATCCATGTCTTGCTTCCACAAGTCTTCATCACATCCCTTGATTTTAGATTTAGATTTTTTGAGTTGATGATTTTTGAATTTGAGAAGATTTAGTTTTATGGGTGGATGAAGTTTGAATCTAAGAAGACAAAAAAAAAAAGTAAATAAATAAATAAATCGAACTTCAACCGTTTTGCCTGATTATACCTAAAAAAGAAAATTAACCCTTACATTCATGTGGATTGTGAAGTACAAGCTGTCATTAGTTATCAAAGTTGTGCTTCACTTAGTAATTTTTGTATTTAGTAATTTTTATATTTTTAGATAATAAATTGTACTACTTATAAAGTTATATCTATAATTCAAAAAAAGACTATAGTAAAAATTAAGATTCAAATTATATCCTTAAATATTTTTCTTAGTTATATCTATAATTCAAAAAAAGACTATAGTAAAAATTAAGATTCAAATTATATCCTTAAATATTTTTCTTAATATGTATATATTATCTCACAAATTCAGTCAACATGAAACAAAAAGAATACGTAGATATTTACTTGAATATTTGAAACATGAAAGAGATTAAGAAATATTTGAGTTGATTCAAGTGATATTTATAATTCAAAAAAAAAAAAGGAGTAAAAATTATAATTCAAATTATATTCTTAAATATTTTTCTTAGTATGTATATATTACCTTACAAATTTAGTCAACATGAAATAAAGATTTTTCCAAAAATATCATCTCTATTTTCTTGAGATACATCCTAATCAACACGAAATAAATTTTTGTCCAAAAATATCATCTCTATTTTTCTGAGATAAAAGATACATTCTACCCTTTCGGGAGTCTATTAAACTTCCCATTCTCTTAACCCTATGGATTAGCAGACCATTAAACAGCTCTTTATGACTAATCACTGACAGTTAAAACAGAATTCATCAATCCTACGCACTTTAAACCTGCTTAATCTTGATCATCCAGTTTCATCTCTCTGCTGCTGCAGCAAAAACCCATTGTGGGTTTCCTTCGATTTGGCCTAAAGTTCTCACTCTCAACAGTAAGTTTTTCATTTGTTCTCTGTTTTGACTTGATTTTAGCCTTTGTGATACCTCTGCCTCTGCTTGTTAAGTGCATGTTTGTTTTCAAGAAAAATTCAAGCTTTACTTTTGTTTTTAGGTTCATTTCAACAAGGATCAGAGAAGTTAGTTAAGAAAAATGTGGTCTGTTTTCTCTTTACCCCAGTTTCAACTCTCTCTTCATCTCTCTGCTGCAGCAGCAAAAACCCTTTGTAGGTTTTCTTCGATTTGGCCTAAAGTTCTCACTCTCAACAGTAAGTTTAGTTAAGAAAACTGTAGCCTTTTTTTCTTTTTACCCAATAAGATGAAAGAAAAAGAGATGGGGTTAGGGTCAAAATTTTGGGCTGATGTGCTGATGCATGTATAAGTGATTTATTGCTTTTTAGCAGAACTGCATTTTGTTAATCATGTTCAAACCCATAATTATTCCATTTCTGGAAGTGGTAGGAGAACCTTAGGTTCGAATCCCAGGAAGCTAGACTTCTCCAGTAACAACTACTAGTTGAATAATCAAGGCGTGCACAAGCTGCCCTGGACAACATTGTCCAAAAAAATAATCTTCCATTTCTGATCATGTTGCCGAAAGTGACAGATAGTGGGGAAAGTGCAAGATGGGGTGGGGGAGAGGGTGTGGTGAATTACTTATTTATATTTTCTACTTCAACTATCTTAGAGATGAGTCAATCGACTCTGAAGAAGATATGAAATGTTAAATAACTATAAAGGTAAAGACAGAAAGTAGAATGACATCAGATGTTTCTATACTGGTTGGGATCAAATGTGGACCTTAGACCAATTCCCTTGGGTTGCAAGGGTGTTCTTTGTAAGCTCATGAAATCTTGTACAAGTCCTATGAAGTGTAGTTCCTACATCTACACTGAATCTTTCTCACTCTTGATTTGTAAAATGGCTCACTATCTTTTGAATACACAGTTATTTCAAACAAGAAATACAATTTTTGTTAATAGTAGTACAAAAGTATTTGAGAAAGTTTAGACCAGTGTATATTTTGTTCATGTCTTGTCTACTCCTTTTATAGTTTCTTCATCTTGTCGTTGAGGTCTTTGACAGATGGAAATATAACAGATGATTTCTTTCCAAGAATAAGTGCAGAGCTATTTCTTTATGCCGTCATTGAGTAATTCGTCATAGACTTCAAAGAGTCTTAGCTTTTAGGGTATCAGCGTGAAGTATGTGCAGACTTGTTTCCATAGAAGACCTTTGAATTTTGCCTTGAGATCTTGAGCATTAATTATGGTCGCTTGAAATCCTTTCTTCTTTATCAAATGTTGATTTATTCTTTTCCATACGAATATAGCTATCATACTTGAAGTCTTGACTTCCTTTAAAAAAGATCTTGTGTGATAGGCTGCATAATCCTGCATATAGAAAACAATTACATTAAGTTATCATCATTAAAACTAAACCCTAATAATCACCGTCTTGTTGATGATGATAAATAAAACTCAATAAGACTGTAGTCAACTTCCGGTTTGTATCATTTTGTTGAATTGTGAGTTGCCTCCCCCTGAGTAATTGTTTTGGACTCCCCCTGAGAATATGAATATACTTGAACCTGTAATCTAACTTGTAGTCTTTTCTTCCCCTTTGTCATCAACAAATAGGGGCAATAGCAACTAGCAAGTAAAACTACGAAATATAGTTTTTTTTCCTTCATAATCATGATGCTTCTCTCTTGGATGGTTTCTTGATTGCCATGTGGTTTTACTTCTACAATCAGCAACTCTCTGTAGAATAACGGGAGTGAGTGCGATATTCACTTTATTACATTCTCTTCTGCATAGAAAGTTCTCCAGCTGTATATCAGGATTCTTGAACATCTATTTCAAGTTGCAAATGAAAGTGAACGAATTTGATTATTCTACAACTTGTTATGCATCAACTTAAATGTAAAAAATTGTCATACATCAAGCGCTTTCCAAGTCATATTTTATATCCATAGATCTTTCTGCATCATACTAATAAAAGTATAAAATTAAATTCAGCATCTTTATCATGTTTATAGTGGAAGGTGGTCAGAAGATTAGCACTTCAGAGGCAAATGATATCTCCATTACTCCACGAGAACTGGATGGTTTTCAACTCAGGCCTGTTGCGTTGTTGGAGTCTGGACAAGGCTTACCTTACGCTCCTGAAAATTGGCCCAATTCAGGTGATATTTAGACTTGGAAAGTTGGGAGAAGAGTCAAAGCTTCAGGATACTTTAAAGATAGGTACTTGATTGCTCCACCAAGGCTTCAAGAAACTCCGAGAAAAAAAATGTGGTTTCTGAGTAAGCCATCTCTTAAAAGTTATATTGAAACAAACTTCCCTGAAGCTGATACCAAAGCATTTTTCTCATCATTTGTTTGGGATGTTCCAGCTGATTTCAATGCTTTTTTCACGTCTCCTGGGGGCAAAGGTTCGTTGGAGAACTATCAAATTTCTGACACTTCTTTATTAGATATTGTACAATATGATGCATTACTAGTTTTTTCTGAGATATAATTTACTGTTAAGAGATAAGCAACCTCCCTTTCTATGATTACATAGTGCCATCTCGTGGCTCTCTTTCTTCCTGTTCTGTATAGGATTTTTATACTTAATCTATGATGATACTTGATCAACTTATGGCTTTTGGTTGGTAGTTTGGATTGGCTTTTGGTTTTTGGCTGATTTTTATCATTTTAACTTGAAACAAAGTTCTTATAAGCACTTTTTTAATTTATCCAAATGCTCGAAAAGTGCTTAAAAAGCTAATTTGTTCCTAAAAGCACTTAAAATAAGTCAATCCAAACAGGCTCTTTGTGCTTACCAATTTATAGATAAACCAAAAAGTGCTTACAAGCTAGTTTGGGCAGCTTATACTGTTAGCTAAACATCTTTTTTATCCTCTCTTATTCTTTTTATTTCTGTCCTTCTCACCTTTATCTCTATAACACCTTGAAGTCTCTTCAACTTCTAGGATTCTATTTTCTGCTTTACTTCCACATAGTGCCTTGGCCAGGAACAGATATAAAAAAAAGTTACTAGATAGTGTCACACCCATGATTTGAATTTATGATCTAAAATAATTTTTGAACTCCCTATGCCACTAGGGTGGAATCTTCCCTTATGTCAACAGCATTTCAACTATTTGTATATAACAGAAAAAAATCAATTTTCCCCCTATTTGTGCAGTATAAGTTTCCTAAAAAAAAGGGGGATCCAATTGAGCCTCTTACCAACAACTTGCTATGCCCCTTCTTCCAATTGCTCTAATCCAAAGATCATGAGATTTCATTGGTACAAATCTAAAAAGATAACTCTCGACAATGTAGATCCGGGATCCTTCAACATAGAACCATGTGAATGGCCTGAGCTCTAGATTAGGTTGCTTGATGTTGTTATTCCTTTAACATTGGCAGTCTTCATTCCTCTTCATTATCCTTACTATATTACTTCAAGTTGGCATGTATCCTAATTCCTATAAATTTGCTATCAAATTCTGCCTGTTAATACTGTTGTTATAAAGTGGCAAAGTACTACATGCCATCCTACATGTGTTAGCGCTGACTTATCTCGACAGGACATCCTTTATTTACAAGGTAGTAAACCTTCGATGCATAAGAACAATGATAAAAACTAACCTGGCTGTTTGTTTGTTTTTAGCTGTTAAAGATCTTGATTTTGAAACTTTCAAGCCATTTAGAAATATTTAGATCATTTTTAGTCTTTGAGAAGTTTGCAGATCTAGTCTTCACTTTGTCATGATACTAACCACAAAGATTCAGTTCCAATTTTCTAGCCGATAACTAGCAGAACAAAACGGAGTTGCTTTCTGATACTCATGTTGATTGTTGCCTCTATTTTTACTTGATGTCTTGATGATGTTTAGTGTTAAGCTTCTTTTGTGGAACATGTTGAGGCACATTTTAACTTATCTGTTATTTCCTTGACATTTCTATTTGTTCAGTGCACATTCTTTTAATTCTTTTACAGCGGAACCCATGCCTCTTTTCTCAATCACCTCATCCTGGAAAGGCCCATAAAGCTGGCCAATCAGCTAATTCTGGAAAGGGCCGTAAAACCAGTCAATCAGCTAATTCTGGTAAGGGCCGTAAAACCAGTCAATCAGCTAATTCTGGTAAGGTCCGTAAAACTGGTAGAGGAGGAGGAACTTCTTCACGGAAAAGGAAGTCCAACGTGAAGCAGCAAGGAAAGTATTTATGGAAGAAAGTTCATTCTGACATCACAGATAACGAAGTTTCCAATGGACTCCTAATTAAGGAAGAGAGCTTTGAAAACAAATGAAGCAGCAAATAAAGTGCAAAATTCTTTGTTTGAGAGTCCAGTGTCTGATGACAAAGCAACCATTTCTCCTCTAGCCTGCCACCAGGAACTAGCAACACCAGCGGATTTCGATAACTACATTAGTTCACTTGATGACATGCTACTTTTGCCTATTGACGGAAGTCAAACCATTATCTCTGGCTCTTGCGGAGAAAAAGAAATGACTGGAACTCGAAAGAAGCTTGTTAACCTCTTGCATATTGGTTTTCCTTCTTTATTTACCTCTGACAAACTTACCGAGGTTGCAACCTTGTCTTTGGAGCTGCAGAATGAACCTAACCTCAGTGAT
>JAABOM020000110.1:23107198-23119594 GCA_011800125.2 Solanum clarkiae
GAAATTGGCACGAAACCCCTCTCTATAATTTGTAAAACATTCTAAAGGTCGTAAACTCCTCTCGTAAATAGGGGGTCCTGAAACTTGAGTCACTAGAATTTATCCCAATGAAAGGTGTGGTTCATTTTTATAAAAAGGGGAAGGTGAGTCTAAGATATGTTGGTCCTTATGAGGTCTTGAAGAGGGTTGGCAAGGTACTTTATGAGTTGAAATTGCCTAGTGAAATGAATTTGGTTCACCTAGTGTTCCATGTCTCTATGTCGAGAAAATGTGTTGGTGATGCAAATGCTATTGTGCCTCTTGACATTGTAGGTATTGTTAAGGATAACTTGAATTATGAGGAGGTTCCGGTTCAAATCTTTGATAGACAAGTGAAGAGATTGAGGAATAAAGAGGTGGTATCCATTAAGGTCCTTTGGAGAAATCAACAAATTGAAAGTGCTACTTGGGAGGCCGAAGCGGACATAAAAAAGCAGTATCCTTATCTTTTCTACTCTACTCAAGCCTAAGGTACCAATTTTAAGTCCCCTATGTGAAATCAAGTACAATTTTTCAGTCCCTATGCCATTCATATGCATTCATATTAAAGTTGATAAATTTATGATGATTTTACACTTATGTTGATGTTTTGAAAATGGAGTTTAAATATAATGTTGCATTCTTGTTAGGGCTAATTTATTCTTGATTACTTTTGTTTTGTACGTCTCTTTTACATTCGGGGACAAATATTCCCAAGGGGGAGATATTGAAACGACCCAAAATAGTGTCCGAAAATGTGTCTTGGAATGTCTGAAATTTCTAATTCCATATATCTCAAAATCCATGTGCAATATCGAATATCTAACTTCATATTCTTGTTCAGGATGTCATAATTAGGGGGAAAAGGGTCTAACCTCGATTTAAGAGAAAATGATTAGTAATTTCAATTTTTAAAATTTTTCTTATCTAGAATCGATCCGCGACAGCACCACAATGTGCAGCTATCAAGGACATGTATTAATTTGGCCTCTATGATAGGTCCACAACACGAACTAGACATGGACCTATGTATTTTGTTGCCATTGATTTCTATCTCGGTCCAAGGCTTTTGGGTCTTGGGCCCAAGTGTTTCCAAACGTGTTTTTACCTATACTTAGCCTTATTTCACGCTCATATCATCCTAAACCTTCCCCAATACTCACTCAACCACTTAGCCATATTTTCACTCCCAAATTTATGTCCCAAATCCTCATCCTAAGCTAAGGTTTTCCTTCAAGGTTCTTCTTCAAGCTTCAAGTCTCCAGCTCCAATCTTCACCAAGTTCATCTCTAAGCTAATGTATGTGAGTTTCTTTCACAGGTTCCTTTCACCCATGATACTCAAGCCTCTTTTACTCTAATTGCATGATATAAAGTTTATTTACAAATGTATCTTGCATATTATGAAATTCACTGCACTCTATGTTAAAGCTATGTAAAGTTGTGACTGTTTTGCTATATTTTGAGCTATAAATCTTAGATCTATTGTAAGACTTGATGAGGGGTTTTGATATATATTGCTTAAGGGTGTTGATAAAATGTTTATTGATGGTTTTAAAATGGATTTTCTTGCATGATTTTATCTCTATATTTCATAGTTTTATACTAGCATTACACACCCTCTAAGTGTTTGATAAAATGTACGGATGTGATTTATTGAGGAGTTGAAGGTCCAAAGCATGAGATAAGATATGAATGACTATATGATGATGAAATGAACTTATTTATGTGATATACTCTATATAAAGCGTTGCATTATACCATACCCGATCTGGGGAGGGGGGGAATAAGAGCCTGGGTAACTGAGGTAGAGATTTGTACTCATCAACCATGTGAGGGGTTTATACTTCACCACCGTGGTGATAAGGTATAATTATAATCAACCATTTAGGGGTTCGTACCACACCGCCGGGGTGATGGGGTAAAACTATAATCGACCACGAAGGGGTTTGTACCTTGAATATCTAGCTTGGTCTCTTCTACACATATGATATCCTATATGAGTATAAGTCGCTTAAGCATATTTTACTTATGCATTGATCATACATGTCATAATACTATATTATGCCTATTGCCTACTGTTATGCATTTTGACTATGATGCCTAATTCTTGTTGCATTGTATCCTATATACTTAGTACATTTAAACGTACTAACGCATACTTTTGCCTACATGATTCCACCATGTAGGAACTGACGCCCAAGTTGATCATCCTCCTTCACGTGGCTAGTTCGATACTACTCAAACAGTTGATGAGTCCTCCATTTCAGGAAGCTTAGTTTATGATGCTCTTATTATGTATTGAGACATTCTATCTTATATTCTATTTTGACTATGAGGGTGAGCTCGGTTGCTTTATCTTGACCCCCGCTCTTATCTATGTATCATAGGTACTTGTTAGATATGTTATGTATCTATACTAAGAGCTTAACTCTATTGTTCTTGATGTCTATGATATGAAAGTACTTCCCTTGGTCCCATTTGTCATTTCCCCTTGCTGTATATCCCCAGCAGAGTTGAAAGAGAAATTGAGGTATTTGTTAGAGAAGGATTTTATTAGCCCTATTCAATCACCTTGGGGTGCACCGGTGTTATTTATGAAAAATAAAGATGGGTCTCTTAGAATGTGCATTGATTACCGGCAACTTAATAGGGTCACCATAAAGAATAAGTACCCTCTGCCAAGGATTGATGATCTTTTTGACCAACTTCAAGGGAGTAGTCACTTTCTAAGATTGATCTTCGATCGGGGTATCACCAAGTGAAAGTGAGAGAGTGTGACATTCCCAATACGGCTTTCCGGACAGTAGGGATGGCAATGGGGTGGTCCCACTTTATTATCTCTTGCTTGTCTTATTGCTTCTGCAACCAAGAATTTTTAATGATGTTCTAAGAGGCTTGCTTGGGGTCCTTCGGGTTCCCCTTGTGCCGTGTCACCTCTAGGCCCTAGGTTTGGGCCGTGACAATAAGCACCAAATTGTTGAAGCTGGTTTTATAGATAAGATATTATGTCCTTGGATAGAAGTGATGAGCTGAAATAAAGCAGTTGACGCATTTGGTAAAAAGTGCTATAATTTCAAAAACTATTTTAAAATATAAATTTATAAATATCTTTACAATCAAAGTTTGAAGATGATTTTGTAGATAAGTGATTATGTCCTTGTATAAAAGTGACGAAATTAAAATGAAGCATTTGATATGTGTTGGTATAAAAGTGATTAAATTTCCTAAAATCTATTTAACAATATGAATTCAAAAGTATCTTTAGAGTAAGAAGGATCAATAGCTAATATGGAACCGAGAGGTAGTTAGAAATTCTATTTTAAGAAACACATTTCAAAGATTATAAAAAATAATGCAGATAAAATTTTAAAAAATTTGGTCAAAGCAAATATGGTTTCAGTACTACCTAAGAACTGCTTTTGGATATCATAAGCAGTTACTATTTTTTTTAAAGATTGAAAAGTAGTTACTATTTTAACTCCATCTTATGAATTTAACTTGTAAGTACTTTTGGCTTGACCAGATTCCTTTGTGATAATTGTAACTCATTTACTATTCTTAAAAAGGAAGCTGGTCAAGCCAAAACTACTTATAAATTAAAATTCAAAGTGGATACTATGGAAACAAACAAATAAAACTAAATATGTTGTTCTCTTCTATCTAATCAATTTCATATCATGCTGAGATTGATCAGATAAAAGCGAATAACATATTTAGTTTTATTTGTTTGGTACCTCTATTGTCATTACTAGAAAATAAGGTGAAGCAAAACGATTTAAAAGTCTAATAAACTGCAAAGAGGCGAATATATAAAAAGTTTTATTTTTGTTCCATAAGGTTAGGAAGTTAGTTTGACAAAGTCCTCATATAGTACTACATACATAACCTGGAATTGTTTAGTTAGAGGAGGACGCCCCAAGACAATGGTGACAGAGAAACACCTCTTTTAGTGCATATATGTTATACATCTTCAAGACGATGAAATGCTATCAGATATGCTATCAGATTAGTTCTTTCAGTTTCATCAGATGTGAAAGGATAACCCAGACTTGAGGAAGAAACTAGTCTAAACTCTAATGAAACAACAAGAAAATGCATCTGATCTTGGAGAATCCAAATCAAGTTTGGTTTTTTATACTCACCCTTATGGTTTCATTACTAAATTAGTCTTTGTACATTAGACACTGGTGTGTAATTCAAGTTCACGTTAACATTATATTTTAAAAAATACAGCAACAACTCTGTCAATGGGCATGCCCATTTGATCTTGACAAATGCATATCAATTTTAACTTTTAATATTGACACCTTATGAACTTCACTAAAGAAGTCTTGAACTTTACACACTGGTCTAAAATTCATGCACATGCTAATATTATCTAAGACAAATATAGCTATACTTTGTCAATGGATATGCCACTGATCTTGGCAAATCATTCAAGTTTGGTTTTTGACCTTTGTAAACTTGGTACTGAATAAGTGCTTGAACACCAGACACAGGTTCGGTGATTCATGAACATTATCTAAAACAAATACAGCTATAGTTCCTGGAAATGGAAAGTTTGCTATTCCATATCTAGTTCTTAACATACAGTTGCATATATTATCAACCAACTTATAATTACTTCACTTCAGGTCACATTAAAATAAAAAAAACTAATGCATTTCTTTTAAGTTCTTGCAACAAATAAAACAAGAAAAAGTTGATTTAGTAGTAGGTAGAACAGCTCCAATCCCCTTGATAAACCTCAAAGAAGCAATAATCAAACTAATTAACATCTCTTCCTACATAGCCCTTCACATATCTATTTTAAAGGAACCTCAATTTACACAATTTTATATCCAGTATTGTCATTGCAAGAATTAACATCATCTAAAAGGGTAAAATGAATATACACCCAAAAAATCCTACTGCCGCCATCGAACTAGACTTTGATACTACCATATTTGATGGCTATGGTTGCCAAGTCCACCGGTTAGCCCCTTGTAATGCCCTTATTATTAAATAATGTATTCACTTTCAAAAAGGTATTCCCTCAAGATAAAATCAACCCCTACTTCACTACTCTTTGACTTGAGTTTGTGTTGTTAGAGAAATCAGTTTTCTTGAATCATAGAAAGAAATGAGGGAGGTTTTTATTTTAGTGCATATTTATTTAATTTTACACAATTATACATGTTAAACAAACCTTAATAGTAATTATTATATGTGAAAAAATATATAAGGAGTGAAAAAGAAAAAATTTGGGCAGCCATCTTATTGGATAGTTTTATTTTAACTTGTTTTTAACACAAAATACATTTTCCCCAAAGTAAGTCAGATTCAAGACCTTATAAAACTTATAAACTCTCTCATAACCTTATATTTGGCAAAAACACATGAAATAAATCAGTTTCTTGGAGCAAACTGAAGAAATCCCCTACCTTTTGGTAAGTGGTTGAATTCTGTCCTTAAATTGCGTAATGTGTAGTAATTGGTGGACTATCTCATTGTGTATATCTGTGTTTTTAGTGAGTAAATATATTTTCAAAATCTAATTCATATACCTATAACTTTTATGTTAATGTGAAATTCTGAATCAGCTTGCATGGTATCGAAAAAGGGAATGGAACCCAGTGAAAGTTCTGGCCATATTTCTATCTATGAAGCCTTCTATGTACTTCTATTATTATGTTAATCATATCTTGATGTAAGAGTTGTATTTTGTGATTTCTAGTTCTTTGAAACCCCAAGACATGTAGCTACAACTCTTATATTTATGTTGAAATTAAATTTGGTATCTATGGATTCAAAACAATGGACGCAAGTTAGGATAAGTTTTGTCCAGAGTTTTGACATAGAAATCCCTGGGGGTGTACTATTAGTATTTTGATTATAAATTCTTATACAAAGGGTATTTGGAAATGATTCTTGATTGTTTGAAATTTATATCCATGTAACTATAGTGTTCATGTAGACCGAAAAGCCTAGTTTTCTCATTTAACAATTCAAAATCTAGTTGCGTTGCAAAACTGTAAAGCTATTGAGAAGAGTGATTTGCAGAAATAGGACTCAGTTTTGGTATTTATATCATTAGTTCCTACCTGTTGAATGTGCTGAGTATTAAATGAAAATGTGAATGAGTATTAAAGTGCTCACACTCTTGTACAACTTTAAGAAAATTAATTGAAGAAACAGATCACATATTGATCCACGACTTGGACTCGGTAAGGTCGGTTGCTTGCTAAAAGTATCATGTTCCTGTAAAAACTTGTTCTTGTCGCTTTGTTACCTGCTGGTATATTTGAATGTTATCTTGGTATCATAGCTATGTTCTTGTTATTTTATCTGGTTGTGTTGGTATATTTTGGAATTTGTAAGGAACTTGTTTAATTCACCCATTTGTACGAATTGCCTGATCACTTGACATCCTTGTAGACTTTCTCCTTCTTATGGCTGTGACTTTATCACCATTGTCATGCTTTTTGTTCTGATCAATTGCCATCTTGATTGTGGATTTTTGGTTCTTCCTAAGTATAGAAATAGTTTATTTTATTCACGAATTAGGAAGCCACTCTTAACATGGTTCTTGGATATCTTGATAATTGGGTTTTCACCCTTCTTGATATAGGGCTTCGGTCCTTCTTGATACTTGATTATGTTTTTGTGACAGCATGACTTACATACTGGGTGAAACTTGTCAATTGAATATCCTGTAAAAAAATTTTCGAGGAACTCTTGATACTTAGATCTTTAAGTATACTATTTGATACTATTGATATATTTATTCGCTAGGTCTATTTACTGTATTCCAATTGTGTTGCTCTTTGACTTAAGAAGGGTAAATTGAGGGATTTAATATTCTCAACTTTTAGCTTTTACACCACTATGCTTCATACTTAGCGATAGTTGTTTCTATCATAGGGAGTACCCGAGATGATACTTGGGGATGACCATTGAAGATAATTTTGGGAGTTGTGCAGAAGACCACATTTGCATCTAGACATATATATTGTAGTAGTTTTGGAACATGTACATGATTTTCCTATTGCATATGTATGTATAAATTTGAAAGGCTAGTCTGAATTATGGAACGACAGTTTGTAACTTTAAGTTTGGGCTTGTTTAGCTAAATTTGAGCCGACGAGCTTGTTTCTATATTAAATACCAGTTACGTTAAGATGATTGTATGAAACAGAAACTAGTAAATTTTATGTTCTTATATCATAACATTGATAATACTTTTCATCGTGCTACAACAATATGGGCAATATATAAATATATAGCAAGATAGTGGTTTAAATTGCTTGCAAGGTACTTATGGTAAAATCCTATACCTTCAACTAAGCGACCTTTAGAACAAAATCCTATACCTTCAACTATTCTGAATTCATTATTTAATTATGATCAATATGTCACGTGTTAAATTCTTTGTATATTAGTGAGTGTTATGTAAGCCTAGAACATATAGAAGTGGCATCCTCTGGTGAGGGTTGTCACACTCCTACTGGGGTTGATTACCACACAAACATTGTAGATCTAGGACCAAAACCTAACTATGCAGACATAGTCCGACCACAGATAGCAAATTCTTAACCCATGCCCATGAAGCCAATTGAATATTTACATGGGGAGCATTGTATAATATGGGAAGAGGAGGCGGTTGATATTAAATACCAGTTATGTTAAGATGATTGTATGAAACAGAAACTAGTAAATTTTATGTTCTTGTATCATAACATTGATAATATTTTTCATCATGCTACAATAGTATGGGCAATATATAAATATCTCGCAATATAGCGGTTTAAATTACTTGCAAGGTACTTACATTAAAATCCTATACCTTCAAGTAAGCGACCTTTAGAACAAAATCCTATACCTTCAACTATTCTGGATTCATTATTTAATTATGATAAATATGTCACTTGTTAAATTCTTCGTATATTAGTGAGTGTTATGTAAGCCTAGAGCATATAGAAGTGGCATCCTCTGGCGAGGGTTGTCAAACTCCTATTGGGGTTGATTACCACACAAACATTGTAGATCTAGGACCAAAACCTAACTATGCAGACATAGTCCGACCGCAGATGGCCAATTCTTAACCCATGCCCGTGAAGCCAATTGAATATTTACATGGGGAGCATTGTATAATATGGGAAGAGGAGGAGGTTGTATTGGGTAATTGAATCTGCAACTTCCAGGTAGAAGAAGAAAGAAGAAAGAAGAAGGAAGAAGGTGAATAGTAACTCGGTTTTAGAGAGAAGGAGGAGAGAATAATTTTAAGAGAGAGAGTATTTTCGTGGTAAACCCCAAAAAATTGGGTAACCTCCACGGCGATAGAACTATATATATTAATGATATCCGGATATTTATAATTACACAGAATACACATATACATGGTAACAGGTTGAACATATGATTGTGAATTAAAACTTATAATATGTGGTGATTGGGAAACTTACGTAGTTTGGTAGCTTATACTGTTAGCCAAACATCCTTTTTATCCTCTCTTATTCTTTTTATTTCTATCCTTCTCACCTCTCTTCCTACAACACCTTGAAGTATTATCTACTTTTAGGATTCTATTTTCTAGTTTACTTCCACATAGTACCGTGGCCAGGAATAGATTTTGAAAGAATCACTAGAATGTCATATCCATGATTTGAATTTGTGATCTAAAATAATTTGAACTCCCTATGCCACTAAGGTAGAATCTTCCCTTATGTCATTAGCATTCAATTATTTACATATGATGGAAACAAATCAATTTTTTCTCTCTTTGTTCAAGTAAGTTTCCTAACAAAGGGGATCCAATTTAGCCCTCTTCCAATCGCTCTAATCCAAAGATCTTAAGATTTCATTGGTATCAATATAAAAAGATAACTCGAACCGCCGAATCGGAAAAATATCAAAAAAAATCAGAAAATGTTACACAATTTATTTCCTTCTTGATCAAAATCAACTGCAGCATTAACACGATAATGTAGCATCTGGGATCCTTCAACATAGAACCATGTGAGTGGTCTGAGCTCTAGGTTAGGTTGCTTAATATTATTATTCCTTTAATATTGGCAGTCTTCTTTCCCCTTCGTTATCCTTACTATATTATACAAGTTGGCATGTACGCATATTCCAATAAATTCTCCAGCATATTCTGCCTGCTCATACCATTTTTATAAAGTGGCAAAGTACTACATGCCACCTGCATGTGTCAGCACTGACTTATCTCCACAGGACATCCTTTATTTACATGGTGGTAAACCTTCAATGAATAAGAACAATGATTAAAACTAACCTGGCTATTTGTTTGTAGCTGTTAAAGATCTTGATTTTGAAACTTTCAAGCCATTTAGAAATATTTAGATCATTTTTAGTATTTGAGAAGTTTACAGATCTATTCTTCACTTTGTCGTGATACTAACCACAAAGATTCAGTTCCAATTTTCTAGCCGATAACTAGCAGAACAAAACATAGTTGCTTTCTAATATACATTCTGATTGTTAAGTCTGTATTTACTTGATGTCTTGATAATGTTTAGTTTTAAGCCCTTTTTGTGAAACATGTTGAATCACATTTTAACTTATCTGTTATTTCTTTGACATTTCTATTTGTACAATTCACATTGTTTTATAGCTGAACCTATGCCTCTTTCTCAATCACCTCATCTTGGAAAGGCCTATAAAACTGGCCAATCAGCTAATTCTGGAAAGGGCCATAAAATCGGTCAATCAACTAATTCTGGTGAGGTCTACAAAACTAGTAGAGGAGGAGGAACTTCTTCATGGAAAAGGAAGTCCGGTCTAAAGCAGCAAGGAAAGTATACGTGGAAGAAAGTTTGTTCTAGCATCACTTATACCGAAGTTTCCAATGCACTCCTAATTAAGTAAAATTTCATATAAAACAATGAAGCACCAAATAAAGAACAAAGTTCTTGGTTTTCAAGTCCAGAGTCTGATGATAATGCAACCATTACTCTTCTAGCCTACCACCAGGGACTAGCAACTCTAGAGGATTTTGATAACTACATTAGTTCACTTGATGACATTTTACTTTTGCCTATTCATGGAAGTCAAAGCATTATCTCTAGCTCTGGTGGAGAAAAATAAATGATTGGAACTCAAAAGAAGCTTGTTAACCTCCTGCGTATTGGTTTTCCTTCTTTATTTACCTCTGACAAACATACCGAGGTTGCAACCTTTTCTTCGGAGCTGCAAAATGAACCTAACCTTAGTGATAGAGAGCTTTCAATGCTGAAGCTAATACAAGAAATCCCACAAGCCAACAATGATTTCCTAGAAGCTAAGCGAGTAACTAAACATGCTGATAAATTCTTTGTTGACCTCGAGGCTAAAATGACTCGTGTTTCTACGTTAAGAGATGATTACAATGCCTAAAAAAAAAAAGAAATAGCTTGAATTGAGGTTGAAGACATGTCTACTTCCTCAGCTATACAAGAAATTGATGAAAAGATTGTCGTCTTGCAATCACGCCAAGCTGCATTAGTCAAGGATGCCAACAGAATCATTAAAAAGATAGCTGAAGCAAAATCAATGTAAAGCATGGTGATGGGCAATCTTCCAAAGATAGTAGATGAAATTCAGATGGCTAACTCCAAAAGCTCAGAATGGAAACTCAAGAAACAAAAATCAGAAGAGAAGGAAGTGGAGATGCTTGCCAAATTTGGTCTACTCAAGGGGTTCTCCATCTAGTTGAACTTTCTGTTGTAGATTTAGGAGTATAAAGAACATTGTTTTCCTCATGTATTTTTTCCTTGTTTGAGGTGGAGTACATAGTCAAACAATTTAATAATCTTAAAAACACTATCACTTCAAAATCAATGTGATATTAGTATATAAATATAAAAGAAAAATCTCACCATCTGGATCAAAAAAGAATACTTGTTTGGTGGATTGTTTGAATTGTTTTAAATTATTATTTACCGCCTTCATGCATGTTACTCTTGAATTTTATGGATTTAGGCCTTTACGCATGTTTTGAACTCAAGTTGTATGATTAAGTGTTTTATGAATAATGAAAATCTAAGATTATGAACTCTATGAATGATAAGGAATACTATTTATGTTACGAATTCACGGGATTTCTACGAAAATTATGCAATATTATGAACCCTTTTTTTATGTTATGATGCACCCTTTTGTAAGAGGAAAATGCTCACTTAAAGGGGTTATGATTTTTAATGAGCTAATCCTATTATGATATTATGACTTATAAGCTTATGCATCTTATGATTAAGATTATATTTGTGTATCTATGGTATTAGACTTAGCACAGAATGAGGCTTATGGTGGGGACTCGACTTAAGGGTTCTTTATATAAAGTCTTAGTCTAATAATTACATGCCACCATGGGATTTATGTATTAGCTAGTGGATCCACATATAGCTCTATGTTCATATTTCAATTACTGAAATGGGTAGAGGTAATGGGAATAGTATGTGGGACACGACTGCTAGTTACATAAGAAAGGTAGCTACCATGGTACTAGGGGTTTCGAGAGGGACCTTTGGTGGACATCAGGGCGATTGGTGGTGGAATGATAAAGTTCAGGCCAAAGTTAAAGATAAGAAGGTCGCTTATAAAGAGTGGTTAGAGTATAGGGATGAAGATGAAAAGCAAAATGTCACGCCCCAAGTCCCGTTAGGGCGGACTGGCACCCGTTGCCGATAAGGCCCGAGAGAACGAACCTATAACCATGCACTTACTATATGTATTATGAGGGGTTTGTACCTTTAGCATGCCTTAAAGTAGGTAAACAATGATAGTAAGCTAAAAGGAAATGCATATGACTAGGCCGTTGGGGCCACGGTGTCTAATGTACGAAACATGACTTCACTTTTACTTTACATTGTCTACAAAGCCTCTAAATAAAGAAGAACATATAATAAGGGTCGGGAAAGGCCCCGCCTCAACAAACTATACAACATAAACATAGCTCTGGACATATATAAAGCCCCGAAGCAACCTGGAGCTTGGTGACAGCAGCTGAATATCATGTACTCCTACTAGGGAGATCTACTAGTGTCTGTACCTGTAGCATGAAATGGAGGTCCTCTGTAAGGGACGTCAGTACGAGATAATGTATTGAGTATGTAAGGTAGGATACACTATATATAAAGTAACAACTTAATGAAACCATGCATCTGTAGAAGATCAGGGGCCACCCTTAGTTATACTGTGGAATTACATACTTTACATCCTTTACACTTTTTACCTTTACTATATCATTTGTACTGTAAAATCTATGCACAGATGTAAACATGTAACCAACTGATCAGCGGTGAAACTGTATCGGGATCGTCCCTATGCTAGGTTCGCAATGAACCCCCTCGGGCTCCACCATAAACTGTATTGGGATTGTCCCTATGCTAGGTTC
>JAABOM020000110.1:23124450-23135539 GCA_011800125.2 Solanum clarkiae
TGATGGAGTATGTATGACCTGCTGCGAAGTGGTACCTTCATCGTGCCAAGGAAGAAGAAGGTGCTCATTGTGGGAGAAGGATGACTCCTCTAAATCGGTAGCAGCACCAATTTGACTTGTAATTTGCTTTGAAATTTCCAAACATTTAGATTGATCTTGAGAGCCGTGCAAACAGAGAAGAGGAGTATCTCCCTCTTTGCCTTCATCATCTGCTTCGCAGTTGCTGTGGCAGTCTAAGTCCTCAAAAGTGGACACCATTCGCTGTCGGTCCAAGGCTTGCAAAATTCTTTTGTCTATGTTCTTCGCTATTATAATCTTTATTTAGTTTAATTATTAGCCAACTCTTTTTTCTACAGAGGCATAAGTGTGCTTTAACTCTTTAATCTTATGCTTTTTTTTAAAAATTATTTTAATCAATAGAAAATAGGTCTGCTTTCTGATTTGGACTTGAAGTATGTCGTCTTCATTCTACTAGTAGAAGGCTACATAGTAATATGCATTTCTGTAAGATAGTAATTTAATAAACCTCTCTGTTTTTGGATTTTAAGTTGATATATATTCTTTTCTGCACTATCTACACAGTTAAAACATCTAGCTACATGTCATCCTACGCGGATCCTGTGGAGATCGACAGTTCTGCAGAATGTAATGGAGATACACCAAGTACCAATAAAAAGGAACTTCACCTTTATCCTGTTTCTGCCAGTGATTCAGGCGAAGGTTTACCATATGCTCCTGCAGATTGGCCGAACCCAGGTGATAAATGGCGCTGGAAGGTGGGGAGAAGAATTGCATCTGCTGGCTACTTTCTTGATAGATATCTGTATCTTCCAAAACGTCTTCGTGGAAACCGAAGTGCTTTTGCTAGTAGGCTTTCGGTTGAACAATATGTCAGGTCTGAGTTTCCAAGCACTGATATCAATGAATTCTTTGCCTCATTTAGTTGGAAGATTCCCTCGAAACTATTAAAAGGTTAGATTCGATGCAACTTTTGTTATTGTGTACATTGAATTTTCTACTACTTTTAGGATTACTAAGAAACTTTTAACATGGCTCACTCGGATACACAACACTTTCAAGGCAACATTGTGCAACTAGGAGCGCCTTTTCGAAATTACTGATGTTAGGCTCTGGGCTTTGCATATGTAACTTCATTCTGGACTCTCTTCCATGCATGCTTTTTGCTATGCTTTCTTTCACCATATTGGGGAGCCTATTTATATATATTTTTTAACTCTTAACGTTATTACACCAATTTAAGAATTCCTGATCTTTTTTGGAGGCAATGTCTGAAAATGTATATATCAATGAAAGAACTATCAATACTCCATTTCAATTCATTTAACGGTGTTTGTTTGGGTGTGGAGTTCAAGAAAGAAAGAAAGAAAGACATTTGAAGCTTGTGGTTTAAAACATGCCATAGATACAACCTCAGAAAAACATACCATAGACATTTTGTTGGCTATAAAATCATTTCATTAAGTTTAAAATGGAAATTTTAAACTTCAATTGTTTCTAAATATACAAAGGTCCAATTCTTTTTGGGATAAATAGAAAGAAAAGTGTTCACATAAAAAAATTACATATAAGAAGCGGTTGCTTTAAGCAAGAAATAGAGCGAAGGCGACCGGTTGTTGATCTTATGCCTTCAAGCGAGGCGATACTGAAAAAGCAATCACCTCTGTCCCAGAAGCGAAAAGGGCGCTTTTTATAAAATTGAGAAAAAGCTTGCTTAAGCAAGATAAGCACCAACTAGGGTTTTTTTTTAAATACAATATTTACGTACGTATTTTCAAATATTTTCCCTCCTTTGTCGCTGCTGCTGGACTCTGCTGCGACTGCTGCTGAAGGTTTGTTCTCTCCTCTTCCTCTTCCTGGTCCTCGTCCTCTTCTTCTTCCTCTTCCCCTCCTCTCCTCTTCTCTTCCTCTTCCTCTTCCTCTGCTGCGCAAGGTAACTAGTTTTTTTTTTTTCTTAAATTGCTGTTTTTCAAAATTTACTTAAGTAGCATTACTCTGTACTTTTTTCTTCTGAGTTGAGGTTCTCAGTTGCTGTGTACACTCTGTTTTTTTCTTTTTTGCTTTGTTTTCTTTTGCTGCTCTGTTTTATCTCCATTCTTTTTCCTTTGTTTTTTTTTTCTGTTCTGTGCCTGAGTTACTGTTCTGTTTTTGCTGTTCTATGACTGAGGCACTTCAAGAGTTTGAGGATCTTGTTGAACAATAGGATTTTCATCCCTTTGTGATTTGGTTATGCATTTGCTGTATATGTTTGAATTATATTGACTATCTATTTACTTCTTAATCTAAGAATCAAAAGATTTGCTTAATATGTTATCTCTATTGAGTTCTTGATTATTTATCTGCATATTTGATAATTTTTATGTTTATACTACCTAGCGCTTTATTTAAAAAAAAAGTGGGTGCTTTGCTTCACGCTTTTCGCTTCTGTGAAGTGTGCCCTCGACACTTTTTCTTCTCGCTTCTCTACATATATATGGTTAATTTTTTTGAGTAAAATACACACACACACACACACACACATATATATATATATAATTTGTTGTTAGTGTGTGTGTATATATATATGTATGTATATATGTATATAAATATATATACTAACAACAAATTATCTAGTTTGAAAAGGAAAGCGACATAAAATGGAATGTGGAAGCTACCTCTTATATAATTCTTGTATATGTGTATTATTGTTGAGAAATAGAGGAATTGATATTTGAATTCACACTAAGTAGGCGTTTGGCCATGCAAAGCAAAAGCTATTTCACTTTCTTCGGAATTTTTTACGTTGGAGTTAGAGTTGAAGTTGTGGTCGGCCATAGTATTTGGATTTTTTTTGGTGCCTATGGACAGAAAGGAACCATAGGTGTTCTGATGGAATTTCAACTCGGGGGGCAGGCAGGATAAATAAGGTGTGTAAGGCAGGGCCAAAGAAGGTAGCATGGCTACTAGCGGCGAGACTAACCATTCACTCTGATGGAATTTCAACTCCTAACCATTCACTCAAGGCTAAATGTTTGTTCAGTCTATTTTGCTGGTCCAACCAGTTATACGTAAATAGTTCTACAGATTTCTTAGATTTTGTTAGCTCATTTAACTCTAGACCATACATAGTAGTGTTTAAGTCTCCTCTAGATTTATTGATGTGGGTGGCTCTCGGGTTATCTTATCATGTATCGGAGCTGACATATCCACTTTTGTACTCTGCATCTTCTTGATGCAGGCAATGAAACAACTTGCATCATTGGGGAAAAAAAAAACTTTTACAACACCACCATAATACAAAAACCAAACAAAATTACTGTTGAACATTGGACGAAACTACACACAGCCATGTTTCTAGATCATCAATAAACCACAAACATCACAAAGATTCATTAATGCATAAATTAAATGACACTAGTAAGTTGTTATTCTTTCGTAAAATCCTCCCTCATTACTATAACAGAAAATAAACAACATTACTATTGACATTTTTAAAATTTGGTTGGTGGGAAGAATAAATTAAAATTTGGGTTAATAATTAAAATAAGCTGATAGTAAAAAGTGAAAACACCTCTTGAAGTTGTATTTGGTATTTTTATGGTCAAACAAGGATTCAGGAATTATGTGAATAAATATTTCGAAATATAATAGATGCTTTTACCATCCTATTACAGATCATGTCATAAATTTTTGAGCGGAGTAGTTGATTACTTCTTCCTGATACTACATTTTGGTGTGGCAGACAATTTAATTGAATGTTTATTACTCTTTTTCTCTGGCTATTTGGGACTGAGGCGTAGTTGTAGTACTAATAGTTGTATCCAGAACCAACATAAAGGTAGTGCTGGTTTTTCTGTAAAAGTGTGCCAAAAATATCGCCTCTTCTAATCTTAGTGGGAATCTATGATATCTAATTAAGTTTCTCCCTCATTTGGCTATATATTTTCATAGCAAAAGTGAAATAGCATGATACAATCTATAGCTTAATCCTCTATATTGATTGTGTTTACCTTTTTTTTTTTTTGGAACTGGTAACATTTTCATATATGTGTGTGTGTGAGAGTGTGTGTGTGTGAGAGTGTGTGTGTGTGTGTGTGTTTGTATTTATGTGTATGCATATAATAGATCTGCACCATAACAGTGCTATCTACAATCACAAGGTCCCGATCATGCTGAGGATTACTGCTTCACGAGGAACCTAGCATACCAACTAGTGATTTATTCTCCTCAGCGTAGTTTTCTTCACACCTAAAATAAAATAAAAGAATACAATTCATCTTGACTTTCTGCATAGAATTGCTTTTGTCTTAAAACATTCTATAGTTAGGGACATACTGTATAACTTGCAAATTTGTGGGCAAACGCAGGATTTTAGTTGGCATGTGACAGGAGTCTACGCTCCAAATAGTAGATCAGAAAGGGAGGAGGTTTGGTGGGAACTAGGATCTATAAGAGGACTTCTCTCAGGTCCTTGGAACTAGTGGATCTACAGTTAGCAGGGAATGATTTCACTTGGAAGAAAGGTGAAGGCCATGATTTTTCAGCCAGACTAGATAGATTTTTGATATCTGAAGAATGGGAAAGCTCTTTTAGAAATATTAAACAATCAGTCCTGCATAAAGTAACCTCTGATCACTGTCCTCTGATTCTTGAGTGTGGCAATTGGGAGAGATCAAATTCATTTTTTGAATTTGAGAATTGGTGGTTGCGATCTGAAAATTTCAAGGACAAAGTAAAGGTGTGGTGGCAATCTCACAACTGCAGAGGCAGGCCTGATTATATTTTAGCTGAAAAACAAAAATATTTGAAAGGCAAACTAAAAGAATGAAGTAGAACTAGTTAAGGCAATCTGGGACTACAAAAATAGAATATCCTAAGCCAGCTCGCAGAGCTTGAGGTAGCTCAGGACCAAAGACAGCTATCTCATGATGAGATCTATCTAAGAGCAATTCTTGCCGTAGAGTCGGAGGAGAATGCAAAAAAGGAAGAAATGGCATGGAGACAGAGGTCCAGAGCTCTATGGCTGAAAGAAGGTGACAGGAACACCAAGTCCTTTCAGAGAACTGCAAACTGTCACAAAAGATGCAATAATCCAGCAGTGATTAGAGAGGAGTTTGTACACAGAATCAGAGAGATGGAGACCTCAATTTAACCATAGATCAGGATCTGTTATCAGTGAAGAAGACAATATAATGCTACAAAGTCAGTTCAATGAGTCTGAGATCAAAGATTGTGTTATGGCATGCGCTAGGGACAAGGCACCTGGACCTGATGGATTCACCTTGGCATTCTTCACCAATTGTTGGGATATAGTAAGCAACGAGGTAGTGGCAGCAGTTCAAAAATTTCATGATCAGATCATCTTTGAGAAGAGCTTCAATGCCACCTTTATAGCTTTGTTTTCAAAGAAGTTGGGGGCCAAAGAATTGAAGGATTTCAGACCTATTAGCCTAATAGGCTACAAGATCATTTCAAAGGTGCTAACTCAGAGGTTGAAAAAACTGGTATCCAAATTGGTGGATGCACATCAGATAGTTTTCATTAAGGGTAGACAATCATGGATGCTATTGTGACTGCTAATGGGTGTGTAGATGTGAGACAGATCAGCAAGGTCCTAGGCATACTCTCTAAGTTGGATATAGAAAAAGCCTATGACCACTTACATGGGGGTTTTCTATGGAAAACTTCGGAAAACATGGGCTTTGGGGAAAGATGGATAAACTAGATCAAATTTTGCACCACTTCAGTGAAATTCTCAATTTTAATTAATGGTTCTCTCATAGGTTTTTCTCATCCGGGAGAGGCCTGAAGCAAGGGGATCCTTTATCTCCCTTCCTCTTTATCTTGGCAATGGACGGTCTGAATGATATGCTAAGAACAACCCAAACAAATAGTTGGATAAGGGGTTTCAGTGCTAACATGGAGGATGAATTGAGTTTAGCCATTTCCCACCTCCAATATGTAGATGATACTCTACTTTTTTGTGATGCAGATAGAAGCCAATTGAAGTTTTTAAGCGTCATTCTGATACTGTTTGAAGCAACCTCAAGGTTATATGTTAATTGGGGCAAAAACTTCATTTATCCAATTAATGAGGTACATAGGATTGACAATCTGACAAATATTTTGGGAGGAAGGATTGGAGAACTTCCCACAATATATTTGGGAATGCCTTTGGGAGACGAGAGAAAATCTAAGGGCATCTGGAACAATGTATTGGAGAAATGTGAGAAGAGGCTTGCCATTTGGAAAAGCCAGTATCTATCTCGAGGTGGAGAGTTGCTCTATCAATAGTGTTCTTGATGCTTTGCCTACCTACATGATGTCTGTGTAGCCTATGCCAACAAGTGTAAGAGATTGATTGGATGCCATCAGAAGAAATTTTCTTTGGCAAGGAAACTGTGACCCAAATCAAGTTTCACTTGGTCAAATGGGATCAAGTTCTACTTAACAAGAAAGAAGGGGTTTTGGGAACAAGGAACTTGAAGCTACAAAATCACAGTCTGCTAATGAAATGGTTGTGAAGGTTTTCATCTCAAGAACAATCACTATGGAAAGATACATAATGGCCACATATGGAATGGAGACGAGATGGATCACCAAGGTAGCAATTCAACCTTATGGCTCTGGAGTTTGGAGGACAATTAGAAATTTATGGACAAAAATTATAAACAAGTGAAAAATCAAGATAGGAGATGGAAGGAAAACCCTATTTTGGCAGGAGGTTTGGGTGGGACAAGATGCACTCAAAGTTAGTTTTCCTGACCTGTTCAACTTGAGCCTACAGAAAATGGCCACTACTAAAGTGATGAGAGATGATCAGGGTTGGAACTTAAGGTTTAGAAGGCCTTTAAATGATTGGGAGGTAAGCAGGATGGTCGAATTTTTAAACATCGTAGAGCAATTCAAGGGCCTCAAAGGCAATGAAGATAAACTATTCTAGGTTCCGGATAAATAAGGGGGATTCTCAGTCAAATCAGCATACAGAAACTCACAGAGGACACACACTCAACTAAGCTACAGGCCATGGAAAATGATATGGAAAGTTAAGGTGCCCTTCAAAGTGGCCTGTTTCGCTTGGCTTCCAGCAAGACAGGTCGTTCTCACGCAGGATGACCTTATGAAGAGGGGTATCCAGTTGTGTTCCAGGTGCTCTTTTTGTGAAAGTGAGACAGAGACAATATATCATCTCTTCTTACATTGTAGGAAACTATGAAACTGGGAAGTTTTCATCGACACAGAGGGCATTAGTTGGTGTATGCTAGGGAACATAAAAGAAGCTTTGGCATGCTGGAATAGGGACGGAAATTAATCAGGGCACAAGGAGAGATGGAAGATTGTCTCAGCTTGCATTGGGTGGACCATTTGGTTGGAAAGGAACCAGAGATGTTTTGAGAACAAGAGCTACTCTATGGAGAAGATGAAGCCGAGTTGTTTGGTCCTTTTCAATTTTTTATTATCCTCAAGAAGATGAGGATATCCCTAATGTTTTAGATTACTTATGATTTCATAGGAGTACAATCTCAGTTATGCGTTTTTGATTGTAAGTATTACTGGATACTTCCTGAGTATTCCTTTTGTTTATAATACAAGTTACCTTTTCTCAAAAAATTCTATAGTTCTCCTTCAAATTCTCCACCATATACAAGCTGGGACAAGTTTCCACCACTTCTTTGTCTCACGGCACCACCATTATAGTTCCAGCACTTCAATAAATCATAGCTTTTTGCTGGCATAGACCATCTAAGTCCTACCAAGTTCCAAAAAAAGTTGCTAGAACTGTCCAGTCATAGGACAATGTAGAAATAGATAGTTATTGTTTTCTCTGGCTGCATCACACACATAACATCTAGAGCATAGATGAAATACCCTTAAGTTTTCCAGAGTGACATGCGTCTCTTGCTACAAGCAAGAAAAATATAGACTTTGTAAGGGGCCTTAGTCTTCCAGATGAACTTCTATTGCCACTGGTCAAATTGTGCATTTTGCCTAATATGATAGTTGTATGCAAATTTGTCAGTGTAGTCTCCATCACTTCCAGATTTTCAGCACAATGTATCTTAGATTCTTTGAAACCTTGGAAAGATTCTTAGGTATTGGAAAAGTCCACGACTCTTTCCAATTCCCAATCGTGTAATGATCGTCTAAAAGTGATATTCCACCCATGTAACTCCTTTAGCTGATTCAAGGTTAATATCTGGTAAAGTAGCAATAGTGTAGAAATTAAGGAACATTACTATTAAAGGACCATGTCCAAGCCAGTTGTCAAGCCAGTTGTTGTGCCAGAAGAGGATTTTCCTCCCGTTGCCATCTTTGAAACTTTCCAGCCAAAGATGGCCACAAGGATCTTGGCTTTCCAAATTCCAACTCCAAAGGGACAATTTATTGAAGTAGAGTACCAGTGGTCATCGTAGCCCTGATACTGCTTCAAAATCGCCAGGATGGTTCTTAAATATTTGACTCGGTCGGGTTACCTCTCCCGTAAAATTTACGAGCTATTGTGTAGGAGTGATGGTTTACCGTGTGGGCACCCAAAGGCTAGCGACTGCGGGGTCCCTTGTCATTGAAAAAAAATATATATTTGACTTCGTTGATATCAGCATCACAAAAAACCTGTGAAACATCAGCATATGGTAAATGAGTGATCTCAGTACCATTGTTCTCCTCAGTTGCAGCTTTGAACCCTTTCAAGAAGCCCCTTTCCTTTTCTATCTGAAACATTTGGTTCACCATTCCATCACAACAAGAAAGAGAAGGGTGAGAGGGGATTGCCCTGTCTCAAACCTCTTTTTGATGTGAAAAAAACCTTCTGGAGACCCATTCACCAAAACTGAAAATTTAACAGTCTTTATGCAAAAAGAAATTCATTTGATCCACTTCATGCCAGATCCCGTATCTTTTAGAACTTTAAGAAGAAAGTTCCAATTAACATGGGATGCCTGCTTCCGGTCCATTAAGTCTGGAAACAACACACTCATTGGCTATCAAGGCTGCATCCACAATTTGCCTTCCTCTTATGAAAGCCATTTGGTGACCATTTACCAGCTTGTTAGTCACTCTCTTAAGCCTTTCTGTGAGTAGCTTAGATATGATTTTACTCACACTTCCAATCAAACTAATGGATCTGAAATCTTTAAGTCTACTAGCATCATTCTTCTTGGGAATCAATGCATTCACTTCTATGAAAATTCCTAACAGTGTTCATCAGATCTTCTGCACAAACTCCCAGCAACAATGAAAAAACCCCATAGAGTAGCCATCTAGGCCTGGGGCTTTGTCAGCAGCACATAATTTTAGACTATCTAGCACCTCATGTTCTTCAAAGTCTGTAGCCATTCATTTCCTCTTCAGTAACTTTATAATCACCTTGAAAGTTGAAATTGGGACTCCAAGATTTTGTCTCACTGTAAAGTTCTGGTAGAATTTCACAATCACTCCCTTAATACTTTGTGGATCAGTGATGATATCTCCCTGCACTTCTAACTTGTCGACGTGGTTATATCTGTTATGACAACTGGCCATTCTCTGGAAAAAAACTTAGTAATCTTATCTCCTTGGTTCAGCCACAATATTCTAGATCTTAGTATCCATGCGATTTCCTCATTTTTTGCCACTATATGATGCTCCATTTGTGAACTTCCTTTCAATAATAATTCATCCTCTGTTAAGGATCTTTGCTCTTGTATGACATCCATAGGGCTGATTTTGTATAGGATATCAGCCTTTATAGTCTTTAGGTTCCTCCCATTTGAAACATTCTCACTCCTTCAGTTTTGATTTCACGAACCTCAATTTGTTGACCAAGATGTAATCTGGTCTACCTGAGATTTCACAAGATGTCCTCCCTTTCTCCACCCTTTCCTTGGAAATCTGCTACCTCCGTCCACCAATTCTCAAATTTAAAATAGGATTTGGAAAAATCCCACTCCCCACAATTTAAAGAAATAGGGCAATAGTCAAAGATAATCCTAGATAGCACAGATTGTTTAATTTTGCTGAACTTCTCTTCCCATTCTACAGAGTGCATAAATCTATCAATTCTTGAGGAACATTCTTGATTATTACTCCTAAACCAAGTGTATTTCCACCTAGAAGACGAGGGTCAATAAGTTCGAGGTCTTCAATGATTTTAGAGAAGTCCTTCATAGCTCTAGATAAAACAGTGCAGTTCCTTCTTTCTGTTGGGAATCTGGTAGTGTCAAAATACTCACACACTACCCAAGCTCCATCACAAGCCCCTCTAGTTCCTGCCAGTTTCGACCAAAACTCCTTCCTTTCTTTTCTGCAATTGGGAGCATAGACCCCAGGTAACACCCAAATGCAATTATCCACTGCAAAGCAGAGTTTACACGAAATGGAAGAAACACGAAAGTGGATTGACTCCCCGGCCCAAACCCTTTTGTCCCACATGAGAAGGATCCCTCCACTTCCTCTATTTGCCTCCAAACCCGCATAATCAGCCTATCTATTACTGAATAAGTGTATAATTACTTCACCATAACCCCCTTCCATTTTAATTTCCTGAAAACAATAAATATCAGCTCTCCAATCATGGATTAGAGATTTGATCACCCTTCTTTTATCAATATCATTTAGTCCCCTTACATTCCACAAAGTAATGTGTATTTTCATTGAGAAACACTGCTAGCTTCCCTATCCCTATTCTTTGGCTCTCCATCTTCGAATTTAATTCCAAATTGAAGAAGATTCTTCACTTCATTGTGGCCCCTAGGTTTAGGGGATGTTGGTTCAGCATCGTTGAGTTTTTCCATTTTCTTTTGTCGAGTTTCAATAACAAAGGCCATACTTCATTTTCAAACCCTTGAAAATCCACACCAAACTGTTTATTGAGTTTCATGATATTTCATTTCACCCATAGGGAAGCCTCCTATGCTATCTGCGCTTGAACTTCCAGATTGCTCCAACTATTGAAATTTATCCACCTACGACAAATTATTCTCCGTGTTGTTTGCCTCCATGGAATAAAGCAAAATGGCTCTTTAAACTATCTGCGATTTTTTCATTTGTGAAGTAGCAGTTAGTCAATGCAACTTTCGATGCTCCTCATGGGTCATCTGGAAACAGCCGCTTT
>JAABOM020000110.1:23141484-23154875 GCA_011800125.2 Solanum clarkiae
TCTAATAAACAAGAACTTCATATCTGAAAAGCTGTGTTGTTTTTCTTCTTCAAATCTGTTTCATTATAATCCAACAAGTATCTCTTTTATTTTATTTTTATTTTTTTCCCATGTAACATCTCTCTGAAGCCTGAACTTATGCGAGTTTCTTTTTGATGATAGGAGGAACACCTAATCGTGATGCTGTAACATCTGTGTCTACATATCATGGAGAGTCAACTCTTCGCGAAACTCATTCCCCACCAAAGATAGCTTCAAATTTTGACTATCGAGTTGAATCCCTTAAGCTTGAGGATGAGATTGATCAAGTTCTGCAGGCATTGAGGAAGTCTCAGAACTTTGAGTACAGTCTTGCTGAGGAAAGACTCGTAGTTCAAAAGAACTACATCATGAATCTATATGAACAGCTCGACAAGGAAAGATCTGATCTATCAAGCCATACATCGGTGGCTGAAACCAATACCTTAGTTGATGCTGTTCGACAAAGAGTAGACCAAATAAAGCGAGAAGTATTGAAGCTCGACGAGATGAAGCAGGTGCAGAATGGATTTGGAAGTACTTCTAAGACAATACTCAAGGACCACTTTGGTCTAGATGCAGAATCTTCTTAAAGCAAAGCTCAGCAAATGTTTGGCATCTTATGCCAAAGCTCTGCAACATTGTATGTACAACAAAATATAATTTTGGCAGGTCTTATGCCAAAAATTTGTTCCGAGTGGAGTATGTTGTTTTAACTGTCGTATTATGTTGTCATATGTGAACATTGTATGTGAACGTTTTCTTATGTTGTTGCAACTGTAGCATTATGTTTGAACATTTTCATGAAATCAGACTTGCCTGGATTTTGTAGAAGTTAAGAGTGCAAAATGAGCTTTCTTTTGAAAAATCAGGTTCTTTCCCACCCAACTTCTCATATGAAAAGGGGAGCATAACCTAGGTGAGATATTAGCGAGGCAAACTTTTATGCCTCGATTATTGTATTATTTTGCTATTGTTATTGTTTCTAAATGATGTGTAGTGTTTCTTTGTGTTGTTTGACCTGGGATCTTTTTTCGGAAACTACCTCTTTACCTTCAAGAGGCAAAGGAGCTTTTTAGAAACAACCTCTTCACTTTTATGAAGTAAGAGGTAAGATTTGAATATATTTTATCTTCTCAAAATATTACTTATGAATTTACGTTGGATATATTGTTGTCAAATACTATAAAATGCTTTGAAGACCTTAACTTTTACATGACAGGAGTCATTCTATAATACAAAAGCAACAGAAAGAAAAAATATTCTCGAATTATTCAAAATAAGTTGACCTTACCTTCTTTATGTTTTGGCTAATAAAATATCCATAGCTTGTGCTCCAACTAAACTACTTCGCGAAGGTAACAAGACCGTTTCCAAAAGATTTTTGGTTCAAGGGTGTCAAATCTAACTAGAAAAAGAAGAAAACAATGACGAAAGCATAAACATTAATAAGAAAATAATATAAAATTAACAAGAAAGAAACAATAAAAACAAAATAGTGTTATAAATTAAAACACAATAAATAACAAATGACAAGAATCACAAGTAAACCTTCTACCTAATATGCAATCTCAACTCCTACTAACCTTCACCTAATAGGCTACCTCCACTTCTTATGTAGGGTTATATCCTCGATAATATGAAAATGAATTATATTCTCAATAACATGAAAATGTGTCATGATCTATCTAATCACCTCTCAACAACACTTCTTTAAGCTACCTCTGTCTCTTCGTGTATCTTCTAAAACCAGCCTCTTCCACCTCCTCGCAAGGACATGAATGCACCTTTGCTGCAGTTACCTAAACCATGTGTTTCACTACTCATCTTTTTTCAAATAACTTCATATATTGCTACTCGTATGTGCACACTTCAATCATAATATTTTTATTTCTGCAACATGCATTTTGTGAAAATACACTTTTTAAGCTAAAATAAGAGAAAAAAAGAAGAAGTCAATTTTGCATTGAATTGATTCGTATTTTCACTGCTTTCTTAATAATATAATGTTAAATTTGGAATGGATAATTAATCTAAAATCAAGAGAGAAGATTTATAAACGAGGTCAAATAATAGAATATTAGTAATATTATCATAATTTACATGGAGAATAAAGTTCCCCGAGTTAACCATAATTTACAACAATTATTATTATTATTAGTACTTCAGTATTTTTGGGAGAATAAAGAAATTCTGATTTTAGAATATTAATCATTCTTTTTCTTTTTTATTTTCTGGTTACTGTACAAGAACAAGCCGGCCACCGCCACCCCAAACATCCCTACCGTCGGCGAACTCTCCACCGCCCAGCTCAGCCTTTGGCACTGTTACAATTAACTCACCGTCCACAAACACCGCCGTAGCCAGCTCTGGCTTTGTGGTAGCCGGCAACCTGAACCTCCACGTATCCACCTTCAGCTCTTCCAACAACAGCTCCTCAACTCCTCCAGCAACTCCGCCATCTCCGGTGCCATTTCTCACCACAATCTTCGTAATCCCAGCATGAATCTCAACCGCCTGAACCCTCACACCTCCCTCGCCGCCGTTGTCAAATTCCATCTCCGCTACAAAACGGAAGAATTCCGGACCTTCCTCCACCGCCACGTCAGCATCGGAACGGAACGGAAGTTCTAGGACCTTCCCGAATACATGAGGTAATTTTCTTAGCTTCTTCACTGGGTTTCCTTCCGGCACTGCAAATATTTGTTCCCGCTGCTCCGAATCCGAAGCCGTACCCGAATATGAACCCGACCCCGACCCGATACCTTCACGCATGGCAATGTTTCGTTTCGGGAACAGAGGATGGACCCTCATGCTATGAATTTATTGGGTTCGAAAAATCCCAGTAATGCCAATTCTTGATGAATGAAAAAAAGAAGAGAAATTCTTGGACAATGAAAAAAAGAAAAAGAAATGACAGATAAAATGCTAATGTAATTGAACATATATAAAAAGGGTATATACCTATGTATATGTATAGTATACATTCAATTACATATTGCCTCTGCAAGTAGGGATTTGGATTTGTTGGAGTTGGGGAAGAGGGAGGAGAAGAAAGAAGAAGATAATATAAAAAGGAAATGAAATTTAGAGACAAAATGCAAGGGAATTTTTTTTGTAATGTAATTGTTTTGTGGGTGTCAAAATTTTGCGGGGAAGTGAATTTTGTTAAAAAAAAAAATTAGGAGGGATTCATGTCATTTAAAAAAAAAATCATATTTTTATTTATAGAAGAAGCCTTATGAGGAAAATGTGTATTTATAGAAAAAGATTGACTTAAATTCTTCTCTTCTATTTATGAAGTATAATAACATAAATATGTCTTTTTAATTGGCATTAAAAGACATTTATACCTTTTAACTTTAATTTTAATTTCATCGAAAGATCAACAGCTCTCGTCACTTCCAACATTACTCAAAACAATAGTGTTGGAAACTTGCTGAATTATTACTTGGATGAAACCTCCTCTTAATAGTGATGGATGTTGTATCAATGAAAATTGTGGAGGAGGAAGAGTGATCAGGACATTTAGTCATGACATATTCCATCCCAATTGATAGAGGTACAAGTAATATTGCAGAGGGTATTTGTCCTTAAGTTGTGCATTAAAAATGGCCACAAAATGATAGTTTGTGAAACTTACTCTTTGGTAGTATATAACACTGTAAATGGCATTTGGACACTTGCCAAAAAAAGGCATTTGGACAATTTCTTGAAGGATTGAAGATACTATTAAGAAAATCAAAAGATTAGTTACTAACTATAACATTACTTTGGAGAAGCTAATAAAATCATTGATAAATTGATTACTATAAGTTACAATCAGGAAAATAATCTGTTCAATACTTTTGCTAAACTTTTGAAGAAAGTTTGAGGCTTATTAAATATTGATAACTGACGGCTATCTTCATTCAACGTCAATAAAAAGAGACTAGATATGATCACTCACAAGCCTCCTTAGATCTTCAATTTTATTTTCATTTTTAATTGTTATTTTGCTTAGGTGCTAAAATAGCTTTTTACCTGAGTTACGATCTAAAATCATGTAGCAAAAGGTCAGGCATAGCCCCGCTTTTGGAAATCTTCTTCTAAGTGGCAATAATTATTTTTTAAAAAAAGAAGTAAAGTAATATGTTGACGATGAGAAAAAAATTAGATACTTAGACTTGTATAAAATTGAACAAGTAGGCGCATTCATCTTACGTGGTGTTTTACATGATAATTTTGTACCTTAGGTGACATCTTAATTTGTATTATGTCATATAAGGTTTGTGTGTCTTTTTGTTCAATTTTATGCAAGTTTAAATGGTCATGATGTAGATGCCGACTAAAGCAGCTAAAGGGCATATATTTATGTATTATGTATTATGTCTTTCTCCAGAGAAACCTACATAATAATAGACATTCACACTATAATACAAATATGTTTATAACATATCCCTTGAATGTTTATTTGATAAATTATATGCCCCATCAAACCTTATTAGACAAACTCAGTAGAAAAACTGTAGTTAAGATGATGGTGGTATGGGTGACTTATTTCACAAGTTCAGAGGCATATCTGGAACAGTATATTCACATGGATACTAGAGATTTTTTATATACAACACTGGATATAATGCTGCAAACGCCAAATAGACAACTCAATTCTGTGGACATTGCATGTCATCCTGTCTAATAATTTATGCTGGCTGCCCTTTTTAGTTAATCCATAAACAATTTCTATTAAAAAAGCTTAATGATTCACAAAAGCCATTGAGCCATAACTCTATACAACCAGCTCTTAGGTAATGTCAGTTTCAAAGTAGAGAATTTGCTGCAGATTACATTTAACAGGGCATGTTAGACAGGTCCCAAGGGACAGATCAGCTCAATCTTCCACGTTCTCATGGCGATGCATCCGACGCCTGCTATGAGACCGTCTGTGGCTATGATTACGTCTTGTAGGCAGTGTACCAGGTGCATCAGGGTGGTGAATCTCTTCAGCACTCATTTGATGTCCGAGTATGCAATCAAATGGGTCTTCGGTTGACTCTAGAGCGGTAGCAACACCAACACCAACATCATTCATCTACAATTTTCAATACACAGCCTTGTAAGAGTAACTTAACTGATACTGCTATAATGCAATATGACAAGACTGAAATGTATTTGTTTTGATAGACAATTGTAGCAAGGATTTTTTACGCTCTTATTTGCACAGAAGAGAGCCCCCAATTTACTCTACTACTCAGCCAGAGAGAGCAGTGCATAAATTTGGTGATTTTATCCAATTTCTACTACGACCTTCGCACAACAGAAAGATACCCAGACCCCAGTATACATTGATCACCTTCAATATTATCTACGTATAAATGAAGCAGAGTACTCACATTAGTTAGCTTTCTCTCTAGATTAGTCTTCCTCGGATCAGTATTCTCCAAATGGGATTTTTTATTGGAGGAGTCATCACCTTCTACCTCGTGAGAAGCAAAAATTTCACTATAGGTACTTCGAAAACGCCATCTCGGTTTTGGCTTGTCTGTTGAATCATCATCATAAACATTTTCAGAGTAGAAGTATTTGGAGACAAACTGCGCTACAGGCGGATTGTGCTGGTACTTCTTCAACATTCTATCATGAGAAAATACTACATCAGTACATAGCTAAAACTAAAAGGAATCATGCTGATACTTCAATTTCAATCATGACAGAATACTACATCACTAGTTCATACATGGGATGAAAAGAAAGAATTAACCATGATACTATTCACATAAGTACGATGACAAGATTCATAAAATTTCAACTAGTATCAAAGCTTTATTTTAGAAAAAGGATTATTGTAATCTTTCCGTTTTGAGGAATATATGTCCTTACTGAATTATTTTCTTTTTTGTTTTCATTTATGAATCACACAACTATGGCGTGCTCTTGTTATCAGTCGTTGAAGACTCGGATGATAATATGGTTTCAGTGGATTTGCCAGGTCTCTCCCACACCCTTCACCAGTATAAGAGTGTGCCCACACCAGGAAGATGCATAAAATTCACTTAGACCAGATTCATATATTTGAAAGAGAGCCTAGGTAAGCGGTCAAGCACAACATGAAGCAATACTATGAAATAAATAATTCAAGCCTTGGACCAGGCATACAAATGAACAAACTACTCTTTCTTGCTTTTGACTAGATGCCTACTACTTCCATTTTTCTATGTTATTCTCTCTGTGTGTGTATTCTTTTGCCATAAAATACTCTATTTCAGTTGCTGTTTTTCTTTCCGAGAAAGTGAACGGATTTGAGTCTTCAACCAGATTTAAGCATGTAGACCAAGAATATATAGAGGACTAGGCTTCAAACATGAAGTGACAATATAGCACTCATTTTTATTAGTCCAATCATCTAACATTCTCGTCAATTTAAAATATGAAGGAGATCTAGTGATGCTTAGTATATTTCCTTCATATTATGTATTGTCATGCATGCTATACGTATTTTTCCATGATGAGTGAGCACATATTTCAATACTTGGTGGAAATATGAATGTATATATTTGAAGTAAGAAACTCAGATCACTCTCTAGACTATAGTATACTTTAAAGTTAAATGCTCTTACAGTGAGGAAAATTTCTTGCTACCTAAAGTACTCTGGACTATGGCATATTTTAAAGTTTAATGTTCTTGCGGTGACAATTTCTTGCTATCTAAGGTACATCAAGCACAATTTTCACATTTCTCGATCATTCTTATTCTGACTGAAGACAAAGAAAGTAGCAAAAGAAGAAGAAAAGTCAGGAATATACACATAGCATAACTAACCAGTCAACATGTTCCTACTACAAGTCGAATTCAGCAAAATAGCTCAGAGAGATAAAGATATGGTACTTGACTTGTTTAAACTCATATGGCCCAAGTTATCATATACAAAGCTACTCAAGAATTAAGATCTTGAGAATTCAATAATTTATCAAATGGGGACAGTGTGACATATTCAGTCCTTTCAAAGGTTTAGCATCTTTCTCATTCAAATACCCAGAACTACAAAGCAATTTGAAATTTTTGAATTTGTTCCTTGGGTTATACAGGTAGCTATCATAAAGGATTATCATTTATATTAGTTATATAGTTCCCCATTTTCACATGGTACCTCGCTCTAGCACCAAAGGCAAAAAGCAGTAACCTGTTCGAACAATCAGGCCAACTGATCAAACTTAGGAAGGATGACATGGTTCAAAGTTTGGTTAAGTTTCATCGTACTAAGTCATGCATGCATTCCGACTGTGAAGCACTTCATCTTGAGGGGTAAAAATCACCTCATTTATTTAGCCCAAAAATCAAAAAATATAAGAAGTGTGTTTGAGGACCTACATTTCCCCCAACTCCTTCTGCAGACGAGTTCCATGCTGAGAGAGAATAAGTTCAACACCTGAATCCAAAGACTTGTTGAATCTCCATTTGCCACAGAACCAACCAGCACCTGTAAATAGAGAAGTTTGAAAAACTAAGCAATGCACTTCGGAAAAGCAACTGAAAATGTTCTCTGTTTTGAAGCAGAAATCAATAGCTCTCCCACTAACTTGAGGCCTAATGAGCTTTCTGAACCAAGTATCCTAAATTCAGATATTGGTAGGTCTATCATTAACTGGACATATATAGTGCAAGACGAGAGTTTCCAAGTTTCCAGAGTTGCAAAAGCCCTTGAAATAAGAATGTATCTGTTTTTCATTATACATGTAAAGGGCTAAAGGCTGTTAGGTTGCTTTGGGAAATGTCAAACCATTAATCAGAAAGCTAATAATTAACAACTATTAAAAAAGGAAAAGAGAAAAATGAAAATAAATCTGGCTAGTCAACCATTGACAATATCTTCGCATTCTACTGAACGATTTAATTAATATTCGTAAGAAACCTACACAATCACGTGAGGATAAAGAAATTTCCACCAACAAGTAGCAAGAAATGATTAAACAATTAATTGAATAAGAAATAATAATGACCACAACTAAGCCAGTTGAAGTTGAATTCTTGTTTTAGCTTTTACTTCTTGCAATACTTGTGAATTTTTCCATTTTGAAAAGCTAAATATATGAATAAATTGAATACTTGACAGGCATCCATCAACTGCTTATTCAGCATTTCAGAATTTACAGGAAACAGACACCAGACAGATAGATATTGTTGGTAGCCAATATGTAAGAGTAAAAGACGAACACAAGAAAGACAACTACCTGTTCTCTGGGATAAGGCTGAGTATGCTCTCTGATTTTAAAGGTTTAAACAACAGTGAGGATCAGATTTTTCAAAAAGGGAAAACTGATGGTATCTTCACTGTTAAAGGATGCTAAGTCTGTTTATGAATGAGATAAACCAGTGAGCACAAAATCCCTGGAAGAAGATCTGGAATTCTAAAGCTCCTGTTGAAATTATGTGCTTAGTATGGTTGGTTGCCAAGAAAGCTTGTCTGACTCGGGAAAATTTACAAAAGTGAGGCATACAACTTATTAATTGATGGTATCACTGTGGAGATACTCCTGAAGGCATCAATCACCTTTTTATACATTGTCATCTTACTTCACGAGTATGCCAAGATCAACGCTAAAATTCCTTCTTGGCTGGAAAAGTAAAGGGCTGCCAGAACATTTGAAGAAGACTTGGAACACCATAACAGCGGCTAGTTGGTGGTGTATATGGATGGAAAGTAACAGACGATGCTTTTAGAACCAGAGAGCCCAATCTGGATGATCATATCTGACTGCGTTCTTATGATTTCTTTTTGGTGTAAAGTGGAAGCATTGAAGATACCGAATCACGGTTACAGCTCATAGAAACTTTTGTATAGATAGTCACTTAGTCGGGGTTGTCCTCTCTTCTGTTTTTGTTTTTGGTTGTAATAACAGCACTTTTTTTAGTTTTGTTTTTCCTGACATCAGTAATACTTACCTATTCGGAAAACAAGAAAGAATAAGTTGAGGATGAGGGTGCATTTTGACTTACCTACTGCAAGGGTGATGCGGAATTGGTTATGCAGCCTTCGAGTAACTTCAACAAAAACAAATTGAGATAATAATATTAGGGGCTAATGAACCATAAATATAGGGAGGGAAGACAATCAGAGAGTTCAGCAATGCATACAAGAACTGAAAACATAAATAAGGAAAACAAATTGCTTCCTGAGCAGCATATATTTATCATGGAAAATTCAGCATTTGCCCCTGAATTTGTGAAATTAGTCATCCATGCCCTCCATTAAAAGTTTGATTCTAAAACCACTTCATATACATCCAAATGTACCATTTATGGCCTTCATTTCTAACAAAGCTGTAGCTGGCTTATTATCTATGCTGGCCATTATAAATTTCCATGTAAGCGACAGCATGAGACATGTGGGGAAAAAAAGGAAACAGGAAAGTTCATATTTGCACCTAACTTTGAGAAATTAACCATCAATGCATCCATTTTATTATTAGTCAGCTGACATGGAGTACAACTACCATCCCTCCGTCCCAAATAAGTTGGGCTCAACTACATGAATTCCCACCTCTTCATTTAAGTTCATTCCATATCATCATTGTACTAAATAAAACAAAAGTTAAAAATAAATTAAATATATAAGATAAATAATAACAATAATAATAATAATAGAAGTTCTCTAACAAGTCTCAAACCTATTCTCAGCTAGTAGTTATCACCTATATGAATCTTTTTCATTGTGTCGTATCTTTAGCAGTGTCTCATTGATACCAAGAATTTTTAGATATTTTGAGACAACATTTCTCCATGTGATTTTAGATTTTGCCCATCCCTTTTTAACACCTTCACTTACCACCGCCTCACACATAGACCAGTGCATCTGTATGTCAACACATGCAGGACACATTCAAACCATCTCAAGCGACCTTCTTGCATTATATCCTCAATGTGTATTGGAAAATGTGGTTATTTTTAATCTTAACTAATTTTGTATGACCAGAAATCCATCTACATTTGCATCTCTACAACACTCATCTCAGACCTTAGCAATCCAACATTCACTACCATATAATGTTGCTCTTGTAGCTGCCCTATAGACCTTAACTTCCACTTTGATAGGCATCCTTCTATCACTTAACACCCCGGTAGCACTTCTCCATTTCAAACATCTAGTTTTAATCCTATGAGTCACATCTTCATCTATCAATTCATTCTCTTAATAACAACGAGCCGAGATATCTAAATTGGTTGCATTTTGGCACTACAATCCTGTCTAGTCTCACTTTATCTTCTTTCTTCTCATGTTGACTAAACCTGCAATGCATGTATTCAATCATCCTATTACTTATCCTAAAACACTTGCATTCCAAAGTGCTTTTCTATAGTTCAAACTTTTGGTTGATACGCTCCCTAATTTCTTCAACAATATCATCAACAAATAACATACATCATAAGACCTCATCTTGTATTGTGTTGGTTAGCTCATCCAAAACTAGGGTAAACAAGTAGGGGCTCAATGCCAAGCCCTGGTCTAAGCCTATTGTTAACGGGAACTCATCTGTGTCACCTAGTACTGCTTTCACGCTAGTGGCATCTCTTTCATACATTTCCTTTATGACATCTATATATTTAATATGAAGTCCTAAAAATTTAAAAATGTGGTAAACCCCGCATTTTTATAAATTGCATATCAAATGAACCCATTTCCTCCTTGCAACTAGTACTGCAACCATCCTCTAACTTTCCGTTGCCACAACAACTACTCCAGCCACCTCTCTCAAATACTTTCTGTTGCCACAACAACTACTCCAGCCACCTCTCTCAAATAGGGTTGTTCAAAACTGAATCGAAACTGATAAATTAAACCGAAAAAAAGCTATCATTTATTGATAATGGGTTATCGATTTAATAATTTTGATAACGGTTTTAATTTTTTTTTATTGAGTCATCAGTTCTCAACGGTTTTAGGGTTTTTCTAAACAGTTTAACCGATAACCCTATAGTAAATTACATAATTATATTTATACCATTTGATATATAAATTCCTTAATTTATTCTGACTGTCTCAAACTCTCAGTTATTTTACAATGTGACGACGTTTGCTTTTGAGCAAGATGCAATATATCAACTCATGTGCATGCTTCACTTGGTTTGTCACCTTGTTGCTGAGTATTTTTTAATTAAAAAATTGTGTCAAATCTCAACAGTTAAATCGATAATGATCAATAATCGATAAGTCAAAATCTTAATGGTTTTATAATAATTTAGCATGTTTACAAATTGATACCCGATAAGTCAAACCGACAAACTTCAAAATCAAACCAAACCAGCCGAGAGGTAATCCTACTATCAAATCTGTCTTCCCTCTTCCTCCATTTCCAGTACACCAGTACTGCCACCATCATCTACCTTTCCGTTGCGACAACAACTACTCCAGTCACTCTCAAACTCGTTCTCCCTTCCTCCATTTTCCAGTAGACCAGTACTGCCACCAACGTCCACCTTTCTCTTGCCACAGCAACTACTCCAGTCACTTTCCTCCATTTTCAGGCAGCAAGACCTTACTTCTAGGAAGCATGATAGAATTTATTTTCAACCACAATGTTTGAACACAATCCATGCGAAGGCTTTACAATGTCAAGGTTCAACCTTTTCCCTGTTTGGGATCTTCTTGGACTAATTATCATTGCTGGGATAAGCCACACCAAATTCATAAACAAGAGAAGATGGACAAAAAGTCCAAAACATTAACAGGTATTTCATAATTTCATTACCATTGATACACATGGATTGAGAGTGATTGTAGATCTTTCTCTGGAGTTGAAAGATTTTTTTCCCATATATTTCATTTTCAGGAACTAATTCCCGGAGATCCAGGGGGATAAAAAATGTGGCATGTTTAACTTGCACAGTCCATTTTCAAGACTTCCATAATTTTAAAAAAGGTCGAGTGGGGTGGTGGATGCTCTTTTTAGTCATCAACTATGGTGGTGGTGGTTGTTTCCTAGCTAGATAAAGATAATAAATAAGATAGTGGTATCTGTGACTTAATTTCACAAGTTCAGAGGCATAATTGGAGTTTTTTCCTTCGCTCATTTCCATAGGCGCCGAGTTAAGCCCAACAATGCAACACAATCAGAACAGATAATGGGTGCACACTCTCTTCCACTCTTTTACTTTATAAGCGAAAATTGACACCACAGCCTTTGAAATGAAAGAAGCAGCAGTATATATCAAAATATGGCATGAGAAAAATATACTCCCTCTGTAACTCCAAAAATCACCAAAAACATAACTTCATTATTTATAGGCAGGGTTGGAGGATCTAATAAAAAGAATTCGTGAACCCTGAAACGTATCAGGGGATACCCTATCCACTTAAACGAACAATGCAAGATATTACTTATCCAGAAATAACTGAGCTATATTTCAATCTAGTGTTTTGCTTCTTGAATTGATTACTATGAAACTAAAGACGTTGGCCCATTTAATTACTTCACTTTCTTCTGAAGTGAAAAAAGAATAGCATATGTTATCTAATGATATAAACAAATTGACAAGTATATGTAGGAATTGTACCTAACCAAGTGGCAAGGGAAGCACCAAGTGCACCAATTCCAAAATCTCTTACAGCAGATTGCCTCCATGAATTTAGTAGTTTACTTTCTTCAGTTGTCAGAGCAATCTATGAATTTAAATAAGCAGATAAATAAGCATAATATATCTTTAAAAGGATTCTGAAATAAATAAAAATTTGAGCTAATGGTCAAAAACACACAAATATCCCAATTTTTCAATTTCTTCAACTATCCGGTGTGCTTGAACTATTATCAAAATACACCTCTACTAGCAATTGTTCACCTGTTTTTACATGAACGGTGCTAATAATTCAAAGTATGAAACTCACACACCTGAAATTTCAGTATGAAGCTCGAAAAAATCTACACTTCAGAGCATATTTGATTCTTCACTCAAATTTTTGAAAACAAAGGATGACATAGAATAAATGAAAATACCTAATGGATTAGAAAAGAAGAGAAACATGGGTACCCATTTGAATATGAAGCATTTGGGGTCAGAAAAATCAAACCTTCCTGGAGATGAGAAGTCCATTCAATTCAACAAACAATTCTGCCATTGTTGCACCTAATTACACAGTCTGGACAGATCAAAGGTTTACCATCGGTTTGATAATGGAGCGTAATCGGGGGTCCGGATACAAATCGGGTCAACAAGTACAACTCTAAAAATCATTTTAAAATGACGAGAATACAAACGTGTTTTTTTTTTTTTTTGATGAAATTTGATTTTAATACACACTTAAATTTATATAAATTTAAAATAAGCTAATACATTGTTCTACTGTGACATGTTATACATAATATATATATATATATATATATATATATATATATATGTGTGT
>JAABOM020000110.1:23163380-23175544 GCA_011800125.2 Solanum clarkiae
ATGTATATATATATATGTATGTATGTATATATATATGTATGTATGTATATGTGTATGTATGTATGTATATATGTATGTATGTATGTATATATGTATGTATGCATGTATGTATTATTTTTAAACTTTTTTGTACTAAAATTTTGAACCCCTACATCGAACACTGAATCGAAGAATTGAACAGCGACATCGAATCGAAAAATCAAATTAGTTAGGTTTGGTCTAATTTTTTTATTTTTTGGCATTTATGCCCACATTTCCTCCCTACCCCCACTCCTGCCTCCAAATTTTTTAAGAAAAATAAAAAAAAATCATGTACAATTTTTTTTGTGCAATTAAGAATTTTTTATTATGAGGTGGGGATCTATGGGTCTATATGGGTACCCATATTTTACCCATTTTAACCATATTTGTATGAGCTTTTAAAATAAACCAACTCATAGTAACTCATTTAGAAAATATGAGTGATCCATTAAAATAAATATGGATAAAATAGATTCATTTTGCCTTATATGGAATGAAATTGTCACCTCTGTATATGTTAAATTTTCAAACGATATGTTCACTCCCCATGCTTATTTTTTGATAGACTTTTAACAATAACATTTAGGTATGTCAATTTATTATGCGTTGTACTTAAGGAACAAAAAAATTAACAATTGGGTCCATCCATCAAATCCTCCACAAAAAAAAGAGCTAAATATTAGGGGCCACTAAACCTATATATTAAGTTGTCATAGATTCTACTTGTCTAATAATTTTTCAGAGTGAAGTGAAAGATCATTCAAATTTGGATTGAAGGAATTTTATTTTATTTTTTGCAACTTGAAGAAGTACACCATAACATGATATTGTTTTGACTTAAGATTCATGGCACAATAATACACATTATCAACTTAGACTTAGTTATTAGATGACTCTTGAAACCAAGGCTAGGAGTGATCGTCTCTATGCGTTGAATCGAATGAACGTTCAATCACATCATCACGATAACAATGGATGTCTAACATCAATTTAGGTCTATCTCTTCTTCATCAATAAATATGGGTGAGGAAAGTTCGAAGGATTATCTCATCTTTGCAAATTTTGTGGTGATTTCATGTTCCATATGTAGTGTACCATCGATTACACAACGATATGTACGCAAGATTTTTTCAAAATACTATCGTACTATTTCGAATTATTCATGCCTGGGTAACCACCTTTGATGACCCACACCATAGCGGAAGGTCACAACGAGGGGATTTTTCATCAGCCTACTTTATCAACAGGTGGTAAAAGCACAATGACTTTAGTCTAACCTATTTTCAAAAGATATACCTAAAGGATTTCTAATTTAATTTATATATTGTTTTTAAGCATTGTTGGCACATTGAATCAACATATAGTGCTTTTCACAAGAAAATATTATTTATAATTTATACAAATTAATATTGACAGTAGCGATAACCACAATATATTCTGATTGATTTATAAAATGGTATTTGGAAAGGCCTGGTAGAATATATGCAGACCTTATATATCCTTACGGCTCAAGGAGAAAATTAATACTAATCCAGAGCAATCCAGAAAAAGAAATAACCACAGTACAAGATTACAAGAAATAACAACGGTAACTGGACAATAACAAAAATAAAATAATACAATAGTTGAAGTATTATAAGAAACAACAAATAATAATAAAAATTAAAGGACCAGAAACTACATGAGCAATACTAGAATTACAAGGACAAATACAAAACAACACACTACTATTCCTTACAACCTTTTATATCTAAAGTCATGTCCTAAATAAGATGGACGAAGTTGAAGGACACCCCTTACTAAATTTTGGCTCAACCACTTAATATCAGTACAAAAATTTTTAGTAAAATTGAAAAGGCCAACTCTATTAATCTTGGCTTGACTGGAGTTGGATTATTTGGAACTTAAGATGTCAAAGGTCTACACTCTAGGGTGTATCATTTTGACAACACATAAACTTATTGAAGTAGATAAAAAGGTGGCTCATTTTTCTCTTTTTCTGATTCCATGGTTTTGATTTCAACACTATCACCATAGAAATTAGCTCCATGATCATGGGGCAATTTAAAATGTGCATGCCATTATTAAAAGCCAAAAAGATCATATAGTATCAACTTATAAATTATATTTCCCCAACTCATCAAAAATCAAATCATGTGTAAATTGATCACCAAATCTTAATTAACTTCACTATTAAAATAACTTGAATTTTCGAGTTAATCCCTCGAATAATGGATCGTCGATAACATATTCAACAAACTTTTTATTTTCAATGATATCTAAATATCCGTGAAAAAAATGACATATTTTTAATAGCAAGTCTAGTAAGACTTTGTAGATATTTTTGGTCCACTTTTGAAACTTGTACTCTTTATTTTGTTATAGTATTTCAGGTTCCGAGAGGGATCTTTATATATATATTTAGTCAATCCCTGCTTTTATTATTCTGTTTTGTCTCTTGTATGTTGATTCGGTTAGTTTTCCCCCTTATAGCCATTACTTATAGTTCCAGGTTACGGATTGGCTTATCTATCAGCGGGTGCCATCATGACCTGAGAAATCAGATCATAACAAGTTGGTATCACCTACGAAAATCTTTCACATAATAGGCTGTGTTTAATTCTCACTATTTTCTTTCAATGAAATCAAGCGATCATGTGTTAGTTGAGTTGTATAAACCATTTCCATTAATTGTTAAAATAGTTGGTGAGCTAATTCTACTTTATGTACAACATAAGGCATCGTGATGAATCATCCTATATATAAATTAATTCAAAACTTGGATAATAGGCCTACAAAGTTTAGCTTAATTAATCAGACAATTAATTAAGTGTTCAAAACTTCTTTAATTATGAAACAAAAATATTTTTGTTAAAAGGTTTTCAATTTTTATAATGAAGCATCTTAAACATAAAGTTATTGAAGCATATGATATGATTCCTATAACAATCTTTCTGGTTTAGTGGGAAGTTGACCTTAAATATTAAAATTAACATATCTACATTGGGATCTTCCTAGTTATTTGGGTGGTCTTCAAGATTAATTAATTTTAAAAAATGTTCTAAAAAAGTTTTTTCAATGTAATAAGGATGGGGGAATAAGTCCTAACACAAGAAAAAGTTCATTGTTAAATCAAAAAGTCCTTTCAAACTTTTGTCAAAAAGAGGAGAAAATTTTATCAAAGATTGATTAAAAAAACTCTATTATTGTAGAAAAAAACATTTCTTTCCATTAAAAATCTCATCTGATCATATGAAATGAGCTTAAATACGAAAATTAAAATTCTCTGAAAATTTTGTCAAAGATGGATTAAAAAAAACTCCATTATCGTAGAAAAAATATTTTTTTATTGAAAATCTCGTCTAATGATATGAAATGAGCTTAAATTTGAAAATTGAAATTCTTTGAAAATTTTGTCAAAGATTAATTTAAAAAACGCCATTACTGTAGAAAAAACATTTCTAAACATCTCGTCTGATGATATAAAATGAGCTTAAATATGAAAATTGAAATTCTCATAGTCGATTTTACTTTATTTATGTCTGAGGCATAATTATTATTGTCGTTGAAAATCATTTGCAGAAAAGTAATAAGTCGAACATACTCATATAACCAAAAAAAAAAAAATTTAAAAATACTATCTCCACTAGTAGATTGAAAAAACAAACATCCTTTGTACAAGACAAGATGGGAATCAAGAAAAGATTTCTCCATGAAAAAGACTTGTTGTTGTTGTTAGACCACTTTTTATTTGTTTCCACCAAAAGTTGAAGTTACCCCTTTTTTTGCTTTTCTCATATAGTCGATTCCAACTTGTTTGAGACGATAATCGTCGTCTAATAATAGGAGATAGAACTTGCTGATCTTGAATACTTCTTGGAATTAGGTGAATTTGATGATGATGATGATGTTAAATCAGATCTTCTCCTTAGCATTTGCCTCATTCCATCAGCTACTTTAATTGCTGGATTAGATTTATATTTTCTACAAAATGACATATGTGCTTTAACAGCATCTTCCATACAAAGAAATTGTTTTTTTCCTCTGTTAACTTCATCTCTAACTGCTTCTGAACAAAGCCCACAAAGCCATTTTCCATCAAAATTCTCCTTAACTTGACTAATGTAGTCTTGTGTGCAATCTTCTTTTAGGCCACAACACTCACACTTTGCCAATTCTATGTCCATTTCTTGAAAAAATCAATCAAAAAAAGGTTGAATTCTTTTTTTTTTTTTTTTGAGAGGCAAGAATTTTCCCTTTTGGATTGTGTTTTTCTAAGTTGGGATTTATGGGTGTTTTGAGGGGAAAAGAGAGGAAAAAAAGAGTGGGAATTTGGGAGGGGAGGAAGAGAGAAATTTATAGTGGGGAAAAGTGGCATAAATTGCTCCATGTTCTGAGGGACCATAGGCAAATGGAAAATTAGACAACTTGGTCTAGGAGAGGGCCCACTTTCTAAATTTCATCCTAGAGTTCGACTAAATTCAAATTCATACTAAGGTTTATTTCTAGACGCAGTTCTTTCCAGCGCAGAATCAAGAAGTTTCAAAATATAAATAACAATAACAACGTATTAAGTGAAATCCCATAATTGGAGTCTTGAGAGGGTAAAATATACATAGATCTTACAACTATTTCATAGAGATAGAGATAGATGTTTAAAATTATGAACGAGTATATACACTGAAAAATCTGGGAAGATTGAACATCCAGTACATATACATAAAATATAATTTTAATAATCTATAACAGTATAATTTCTGTTAAAAGGGATTTAGATGAACCCCTAGACCTTTACTAGCTCTGTCCCTGATGCTATCAACAGAATGTTTATTCTCAACAGTTCAAATTTGAGATCTCTAGAGGAATCTTAACCATCCCACCATAACCCGTGAATATAAATATAAAGAATTTTACTAGTCTCATGGTTCTTTTGTTTTATTAGCTTGTCACTTATTTGTTATTTTTATGTTATGGGATTTGTTAATTGTTACTTTAGGTGGTGGTTGCATTTGCATTTGCCTTTGCCTTGAATAGCGGTTACTTTCGGTTAGGACTATTCATCAATTTCCAAAAAGTTTATAATTTTTTGGTGACGATTAGGTTCGATTTTAATGTTTTAAAAAAGATTAATTTAATATTTTAAAAAGAATTACTTATATTATATTATTTCAAAGGTTCACTTTATAAAATAATCAATTCAAAAATTTAGAAAAAATCAAAGTGAATGATAGTGACTATTATGAATTTGAACTCTTAACATTTTATATTAAATATATTGCAGTCATTTTACTATTGAATAGTTAAATTAGAAATAATTGACATATTTTTTCTTTGAAAAGAGCGAGAAATAAAATATGAAAAGAGGCCGTTAAATCGAGTAGGGTTTTGAATACCCTTATATTAGTTGAAGTATCCTGAATTTATGCATATTTTGACCATTTCCACTTAGACTTTAATTTTCATTGATTTGATTAAATTAAATTAACGTCTACATCATAAATTCACAATTATACTTTAACCACTTTTTCATGCCCTGTGTTACTCGATATCAATAATGTTTTTAAATAACGCAAAATTTAAAATTACTCGTAGAAAAATCATATTATTGGAGAAAAAATATATACATATAAAATAAAATAAAATAAAAAACCCAATGCCAAAGTTAGGCAAATTGTAATAATTGTGTTAGTTGCCAAGGTAATTATCGTCTTATTTGACCAATTGTAACGATATATACGGCTATTAATTGTAAATATCATATATACATATAGACTCTGATTTTCTGTTTAAGCCGACTACATGAACACACTACTAAAAAATTACTATCTTTTATATAATCATTAAAATTTATTTTATCGATTAAGTGACTTTCTATGAAAAATATTGTTTGTTAAATAATCATTTAAGACATTAACTTGATTACTATGTAGAAATGTTGACCTCGTTTCATACTGCTCCAATATGCAATCCTAGTTTAATCAATACTATATAGTATATTTTATTTTTATTAAACATCTCAATGGTGCTTTTGTTATAGGCATTTAACAAATTCTAGCCTCATAATTCATACTTTAGACTTACGGCTGTAATTAATTAAAGATCTCTCATTTCAATTAGTTTCTATATCTTTTTATTAATTTAATTTGATTACACGTCCTAAAAGTATGATCCACGTTTCGGACCCTAATTAAGTGTCACTATTAATAAAATAAATTATAATGGAGTCGTGATTTAGTTGAGATCCCTTCATTTTTAACTAGAGCTAGGTTTTGGATTCGAACACTTGGGAATGAAAAATAATTTTGTTGGGGGTATTGACCTCAAAAACTATTCCTATCAGACATGATTTAAATTTAATTATTGGACTCTAATACGAATAGTCGAATACCATTCGATGAACGTAGAAACAAAAAGAAAGTGTCATTATCATTGAATTATTGGATTATAATATAGCAAAACAATTTCAAGTTGAAGTAATTGTGCACATCACTATCATAATTGAACTCATTTAATTTGAGAAAAAAGAAAAAAGGGCTAATTTTTTTTTTCTCTCAGCTTGCATATTCTTTCACTTTTTCCTTTTATTTCCTTTTTCCTATGTAACGTGGATTATCCTTAGATTTTAACATTATTGATATAGAGAAAATATTATCATAAAAGTACGATACTCCTAGATTTGCTATTTCATGCTCCCCCACCCCCCTCTTTTTTTTCCCTTATTTTTTATGGTATAGTTTTTGGTGGCCCCTTTTCACCATTTTATATCAAGATTGATTTCATTCAAACGCTCACTTTCTATCAATCTTGACTTGATTAGCCATAATGTCTCTTCTAGAGGGCAATTATTGGCCCTTCTAATTAATTCTATACTAAGATTCGATCACACGTTTATCTCATAGATGAAAGGCAAAATACTTAATCACTTCTTAAATTTTTCAGTAAATTTCATTTAGATACTCAAATTATGATATGTTCAGTTGAACATCTGAACACATGTTAATAGGTTTTACTAAACACTTCTCAGACTTTAAAAAAGTTTATGTGTGTGTCCATAAGCGCTCATTATATAAATAAATTAATCACAAAAAATAAATATATTTTTTAATTATGCACATCAACATCAATTGAAATCTGCAACATGCATCCGCTTTTGTAGCTTAGTGAATAAATGTCTATAACTTAAGTAGATGACTTATTTTAAGTAGTTTATCTTGAGAACACAAATAAAAAAATTTCGAAGATTTTGAGTTAAAAATGTCTAATAGGGAAACTTTACTATATGTTGATGCACTCAATTCGAATATACCATAGATTGAACGTTAAAGTGAAATATACTGAAAAATTTAAGAGGTGGTTGGTATGTACTCCCTAAAAAATAAAATGTGTACATATAGATATATTTGAGTCAATAGGTAATTAACTCAATAGCCAATTTATACTCCTTTTTTCTCCTTTAATAACTCAAATCCATAATTTTCTAATTGGAGATAAAGGATGGTTAATTACATCCGAGAAACCCCTTGTGCTTACCCTAATTACTATTTTCTCTGTCTCAATTTATATGATGTATTTTTTTTTTATTCAATTCAAAAAATAACGTATTTCTTATTTGACAAATGTTTAGTAACACATCCATATTTTATCCATATTAAGTCTCACGTATTTGATAAAAAATGTACTGCAATAAGATAATTATATATGGGACATTCTAAAATTTTCTTATATTTTTTAAATTCTGTATTTAATTAAATTACAACACATAAATTAATGAAAGCAATAATACTATGTGACTTTTGGCAATACAAAGATAATTATTACTTCATCTTGTTTTTAATATCCAATAAAAATCAGGAAACTATTCTACTAATGTTGCTATCTTTATACCATAAAATAAGGGGGGAAATCCTCATTCCAAAGTTAATATATGTTACTCCCTCTGTCTCATTTTATTTGAATTTGTAAGATAATGCACACATATTAAGAAAGACATTCAAAGACAAAATTTATACCTTACTTTCCACTATTGCCTTTTGTAAAATCATAAATATATAGTGTAACTTATCTCCTAGAAAATATAAAAATTCAATAAATAAAAGCGTAAAAATGAAAAAAGTTTCAAACATTTATCTTGAACTTTGAACAATTCAACTATTTTGAATCTTGAAAAAATCCTTAGAAATTCAATTAATTTGGGACGGATAGAATATATAATAATCACTAAGCTTGTATTAAAATAAATTCTGTAAGATGTAGTGGAGAAATTAAGTGAGGATTAAGGTCCACATAATTGCATATATCTTTATCAAAAGAAGCTAATAATAAAATAATTAAATGAAAATGACTGCCAAAACAAGCTTTCATCAAGATTAAGAAGGGTGATAATGTGGCTAATTAATGGACGTAATGTCGATAATCCATCATTATGTCTAATTTAGTTGGACTTTTTATATGACAACTTAGATTAGACGACTCTAATTGCCTATAACCTTATAGATAAGCAATGTACACTCATCAAATATAATATATAAAATAATAAACTATATATGATTAAAAATTACATCACATAAATTAAGATAAAAGAAATACATATATTGAATTGTAATACGTTTTATTCGATATTATAAGATGTATAACTAATTCATAATCACTCAGGTTATGGACACATGAATAAGCATTATTAAAATAACTATTCTTGAAGTTGATACATAAAACCAAACCATGAATAAAAAACAATACCAATATAAATAACTAATTCTATCATTATTATTATAATATGTGGGATTGGAAAATTGAGTGAACTAGAAGAAAGAAATATATAAACGGTCTAACTTGTTTGGGGTAATCCTAGATCAAGATCAGTAATTAATCAATTTTATAATAACCTTTCGACTTTGTCCCTAAAAATCCATTACTTCGACATATTTTAAATTTTCTTTTTTGTATCGATAAAATATAATAATATCGAAAACTTTGATGTGAATATCTTATTGATTTCTTCAGAAAGTTAAATTTACAAAAAGTGATTTGAAGATGAATTATCAAATATAGCCACACCAACTTGATTTCTTGTATTTAAGGTATTTTGTGTATCTACCCTAACAATATTAATGTTAGAATGGACAAATTTTAAATGATAGTTAATAGGTAAAATTCAGATAAATTTCTCAAATGATCACTCAATCAATAATTATGACTAGTTATGATCTCAAAAAGACGCTTTTTTTTCTAATTTTTTTCTACCAAAAAATAACTTATCTCAAGCATTGCGTACTTCTGTTCGACCCGAGGTTTGAAACCAAACTCCTCCTCAGGAGGATAGATGAGGCGATTCAGATGAGATCAGATCCAATTTTCGATTCACTAGTTGAATCAATGTAAAAACAAAAGGAGATAATCTTTCAAGCATAAATGCATGCATGTCCTCTTTGTTTAGTCAATATATTTGGATACCTCTCCTTTAATTTATTTATATTGAAGTAAGCCATGGCTAAAGTTTATTATCCTAGTAAAGAAATAAAAGAAATTAGATTGAAGCATCTCATTTTGGTCCACAAGACAAAGAATTGCCAAACTTATATACATGTGGGGTTGTTCAGGTTGTGAGACATCACATATTACTACTGACTACAGTATATAAACTTTTTTCTCTTTGGAAAAAAAAAAGACAAAACATTATAGCCACATAAAACAGTGTAGTTATTGTCTAGGATTGAAAACATGTGACTTCTTGTCTAGTAGGAAACCAGCATTATTCAGTGGCCAACACCATCAAATGTTTATGAGGGGTCAATATAAGTTTTTCTATATATATATATGTATGTATATAAAAGAAATTCCATGGTCTAGTAGTACCCTACAGAAGCGGAGTTATATTCACCCAAGGATAGTCAGATGAACATCCTTTGTCGAAATTTTTTTTTGAATGTATAGGTTAAATATGGAATATTTTGATATATATCAATCATTGAACATCCTTGATACAAAAATCACTCACCCATTTTCTAAAAAATATGGACACCCTTGACGAAAATGATGGCTCCGCCACTTAGTTCCCTATGTATATAATGTATATGATATGTATATTTCAATTATTTTGACAGACTAATTGGTCAAAATATATATCCATAACTTTTTCAAAGAAAATTATGTTGCTATGAATTTTTGTACACATATTGATTAGCAAATTGGATCTTTCGAGTATGTAAATGACAATGACTATATCTTATTAGGAATATAATCTCAATCTTGAATTATCCAATATATTGAATCTTTAAGGCGTACAACTCAAGGGTGTTTAAGATAGTAATTATACTTTTTCTTCTGGTAATCATGATTTTCGAATCAGCTAATGTGTATGTCAAATAATTTCACTGGTCGTATCTTATTTTCTATCAACATGAAATCAAATAATTCTATCCATCAACGTATAATAGATGGTGGAAAGAAAAAATTATCTAGTATTTTGCTTCTATTGAAATTCAAAATCTGAATTCTTTAAGATTTTCGAGTCACTTATTTGTAGATGTGAAATTAGTAATTACATTAATTTTCCATTTTGGTAAATTTGTCTTTTATGATGGCAACATATGGAGTTTAATTAGTTCTATGTTAAAAAGATATGCCTATTTTTATGGATTTTAGCTCTAGATCCATTGTTCAGAATATTAATCATTTCTTATCTAGAATCTTTGTTAAATTAAACTTTCATTAATGGATGATTATGTATTTAGTGCATTTCACATGGCTTCCCACATGCTTTTAGATATAATTATCTATCTTTTGAACAATTTCCTCCCAACCATGGATTCTACTAACCAACTATCCACATTCCAAAATTCAATTTTAGGTCATGTCTCTCACCACACACTTATATATAAAATATCTGGATTGAAAATGAACCAAGATATAAGACAGAATTAAAAGAAAAGGACTTTTAATTTATTATCGATTAAACAACAACAATGACATATTCAGTGAAATCTCAATAGTGGAGTCTGGGGAAGGTAAAATGTACGCAGACCTTACCACTACCTCATAGAGATAGAGATGTTATTTTCGGAAGACTTTCAACGCAAATATATCAGCCCCGAAAGCAAAAAATACTAGATACAAAAACGACTATAGTGAAATGCAATTGAAAACTCATAAATACAATACAAGTAGCAAAATAAATAACAGTCAACAACAACACAATATATAATGACACGACTAATCTTATAATCCTACTATATCACAAGGCAAGACAATATCCTACCCCTACTAAGCTTACTAGCCTTCTACTCTAATACGCAACCTCCATTCCTTTCTATCAGCTAGTTTCCAAGCTAAACATGTTTATAACTTTTTAATACAAAGTCTAAGTAAAAATTAGTGAATTCACATGAAACCATAATCATTACACCAAATCCGTCCATATTTTTATTATTATTATTATTATTAAAATAGGTGATTAACTATGAATTAGCTAGAAATTATCGATAAATTTCATACCTAATTCCATATTTTCTAGTTGTGAATATATTTTATCTATTATATCATTACTTTTGGGGTCTCCTAATTTTTGATTGATTGATCTAGAGAATAAAGAATATTCCATAATAATTTCGCAGTAAAATACAAGTAACTAAATATTTAACTTATATATGGTGCATTATTAATTGCTCCAATAACAACATTATTCATCAAATAATTCCTCTTTATCAAGTGCTTTATTCCCTTATCAATTATCATGATTATTTCTTATTATAAGGTCTCCTTATAATATCACTAATCATTGCGCCAACGACTGATATTGGATAGTCAAAAAAAATACTAATGAAAAAATGGATGTCTTCTCATCTAAGTTAATGTGAAGAACATATTACTATGTATTTTGGTATTTATAAGTACTTTGTATTTCGGCATTTATATAAAACTTTAAGTTATCTGCACCAATGAAATAAAAAATATTTGAATAATCAAGTTATTTTTAAAGATAATTATAAATATTTTATTTAATAAAATTATAAAATTTTCAAACCCGCTAGTGATATTGTCCGCTTTGGGCATAGGTCCGCACGACTTTAAAACACATCACTAATAGGTAAGACTTGTTTACTTGTTACATCCCGAAGGCGCAACGTCGCGGCAACTCGATGAAAATT
>JAABOM020000110.1:23175644-23209968 GCA_011800125.2 Solanum clarkiae
TATAATGATCAGAATCTTCTTATTATTAGGTAGTGTTAAAGTGATTGGCTAGAAACTTAGAGGGTATTTTGGATATGCTTAAAAGCTGGTTAAACCTGAATTTAAGCTCTTTTTAGATGTTGGAAGTGTTTGACAAATTCTAAAATAGCTTAAAATAAGTTAAAAATAACTTAAAATAAGTCAAAAGATAAAAGTTGATCCTCACTTACTTTTTTCTTTTTATCTTAAAAGTCATTTATATTTGACCAACAAATTTACCTTTTTATCCGTTATGTTTGCTTATAATTTCTACATTATTTTGTTCCTATTTATTTTTTCTTTCATTTTTTAATTTTGCTCTTTCTTTTTCTTTTCTTTGCTCTTTCTTTCTTTAATTTTTTTCCTTCTTGTTTTTTTCTTTTCTTCTGTTTTTTCTTCTTTTTCTTGCTCTTTCTTTTTTTTCTAAATTATTTTCTCCTTATTTTATTCTATCTATAAATTATTTATGGTAAAAAAGAAATACAGTCATTACATATTACAAAAATAATTAAAAAATACTCAAATATTTCATATATTTTATTAAAATTACATATATTAAATATTGAAAATAACTTAGACATATAAATTAACTTATAAAATCAATTTATATTGAAGATGAATTAAAGTAAATTAATTCTAATTTAATCTAATTTAGAAATAAAAATTTAGAGTAATAATAGACATTTTATAATGTGTAACAGTTCAAGGGTATTTAAGACATTTTGATTAAAAAAAAAGTGCTTAGTAGCACTTTGGTACCAAATACATTAACAATTCTTTTTCAGCTTAAACACTTTTATCCAAACACATAATTACTTATTTTTAAAATAAATTTCAACACTTTAAAAAATACTTTTAAAAATCTTTTTAAAATCAATTTTTTCAGCTAATCCAAATATGCTCTTGGTATTATACTTATAAATTTACATCTTATTATTATTCCCCTAATTAGTAATAGTTCTAGTCAAGAACTTTATGTTATTAAAGTAGTTCAATGATTGGAGTGGAGGGTCTAACAACTATTCCAACTTCCAACTTCCCCATCTCCCCATGTGACAACTTTTGGGATGTTGGCTCTCGACAAAACAAATATTTAAGAATCTTACAATATTGGTAATTTCAGATAATTTTATTTATCCAAAAAAAAAAAAAAACCAAAGAGACAATCTTACATTCATATGTGGAAACAGGTATAATTGTTTAACAATGGCGTTTATATTCTTTCCATTATAATTTATCCGACATAATTTGAATTGATATAGAATTTAGAAAAGACGAAAGTTATGCTCATCATAACAATTATGTAGTTATAAAACTTTTAAAGTTTAGATTTTAAATACGCTATTATATTTGTATAGTTATATAAGCTTTCTACTAGAGGTAAAAAGAGAAGTTGTAAAAGTTATTATCAAATTTAGAAGTGAGTTGTTTATTTTTATGATCTAAAAATGATATATCACATTAATTAAATTGAAAAAAATATTTTATACCCTAAACTTCTCAAAAGAATTCAATAGGGCAATAAAAGCTCTAGCATTTTGTTAAGTTGGTCTAGGAAATAACCTATAAAAATGAAAAATGCAAATTATACTCTCTTTTTTTTCATTTTTCATTATTATTTCTGGCTTGTAATTAAGTGAAATTCAATTATTCATATAAGTTTATTACCCATAGCAATCATCTAAGTTGATGAAAGAAAAAAACACGTATCAATGAATAATTTTTGTAATTATAGAGAAACAAATCAACCTTTTGTCATTAATCTTAGGAGACGAATTATATATTCTTATTCACGATAAAAAAAAATTGTGAGACTTCCTTTCTTTTGATATTTGCAATCTTAATAAATTTTGAAAGTCAACTCATTTCACGGACATCATAAAATACTTACTATCCTCCTTTAGTTGGTAGGGCAACTTATAAAGTGTCTCCATGTGTAATTATTCTTTTTATTATAAGTATGCCTCAATCACAAATAAATTATATGTCTCCGTGTAATTTAAGAATTTTACGATAACAATAATAATTGGCCTCAATCGCGAGTACTTAATTGAAGATTTTATATCTTTAATATTTTCCATCCCTTTGATGTTGTAGGGTAAAGAAAGGAAATGTGCTTCATGCAAGTCATCATGCATAATGATATATGAAAATTGTATAAAGACATCAACATATTGTAGCAACTAGCAAGGCAAAAAATAGACTCCATATGATGAGAAATCATAGACAAGGTGAGCACAATCCAATTGGAAAAGGACTTGTGGGGCAAGTTGCCAAAATAGAGAGAGCAAAAAAAAGGGAATGGACTCTTATAGATAGTATTTTATTTTATTTTATTCGAAGAATGAAGTATTTCGGTATTCGCATTGGAATCTGACTATTCTAGATTTATGCTGGATTGGGCCTACTCAAGAGTTAGTGTTCCATACCAAGAATTTTTTCATGAAGAGTGGTATTGAAAACACTCTTGAAACTTGATACAAATTATTATTTTCGTTCCTAAACTATTGATTTGACTATTGGAACTTAAATACACTCTTGATGTGTCACATGGCATAGCAATTTGATCTCAAATTCTTGTATGAGCATAGGGATCTTAATAAAAAACTAAGAGAGAAGTGTTTAAAACACCCTAAACTTGACTAGAATTTAGGAGTGTATTTCACTCATGTTGCAAGATTGATGATATATTTAAGTTCAGCTAATTAAGTAGAGAAGTGTTTTGAGGACTATCAATAATTCAAGGGCGAAACAAATAATTCAAATCAATTTTAAGAATATTTTTAATATTTTAATTTTTTTTAATATTTAAAGCTCAAAGTCAAAATCTTTAATTAAAGAAAGAATAATCTTATTTATTGCACCACATTCATTCGAGCGTAATGAATTAGTTAGTTGGAATGATAGCCCATAGGTTTTTATTTGAATTTGGTGGAAATTATTGGGCCTTTTTAAGATGTGACTACACAAACTGTAATTGTTTTGTTTGTGTTGGAACCTTTTGAGGCCCACCCCCATGTGGACTTCTATCAATTTGTCACGTGACAGGTTTTCTTGTAGTAGAAAATTTCCCTATCTCAATGGCAATATATTTTAGGATTGATTTTCTTTTTTTCTTTTTTTATTTGTCTTAATTTAGTTTTGGCGGGAAAAATATTTGTCTCACGTGTTTAAGTTATGTTTAATAGATAAATGAATTAAGTAAATATATTGGCAGAATTTATGGTATGATCTTGGAAGACAATTCATTAGTTCATCATTTTAATGAAAACTGAAAGAATTAAGTGATTATTTTATGGTTAAGTGATATTCATGCATAATATACGATAAGATGGTTGATGAATTTGGTGGCTAGAAGAGGTCGTACTAAGGAGTTTCAAAATCTGACAAAGTTATCATACGAACTAATTGAAGAGTGTTCGACATCCACTATATACATATAAAAAGTTATTTTAATAATGTATAAACAGTATAATTTATCGTCAAAGAGGGTTCGAATGAACCCCTATCAATAGGCTAGCTCCGCCCCTGTCTAGAGACACAATATGTGTCACTAATGATATATATGTGTCGCACACGCACATCTCTAGACATGATATGCATGTGTCGCTAATGTCATGCATGCATACTTGATCATTATAACATGTGTCGACATTCGCACCTGATTAGCGTAACATGTGTTAGTATATTAACCTCATCCCCATAACATGTGTCAACATACATATATAAAAAGGGATGTACATTCCGCCTACGTGGCGCCATCAAACTCCACTAAATCTTTTTAATTTTAAAAATTCCAATTCTATCATTGTCTTCCACCTCTTCTGCGTCACCTCATCTAACGCACCTTTTCCCCACCAATATCACAAAGATTCGTCTGCCCATTACAACGTCGACCCAAAAAAAACCCACTCTTCTTCCTATCATCGCTGCTTCGACTAAAAAGTAGATCCTGCCTCATATATTGTACCTTATCCCCATCAAAATCTGGTTTACTGATTCGCCTCCCACCACGACACCCCAAAGTTTCCTGCAACATCACACCGAATCCCTTCACTCATCCAAGTATGTCATCAAACATCGTCTTGTACTGTTATATGAGACCTTCCGTATTTTCAATTAGGTTTGCTCCCCTGATGTTTTGAAGTATAAAATAGGTACCTTATTTGTAAAAATGACTATTTACATTTCTAACTACAACATATGGACAAGTTGAAGAGAAGTCTTTTTATTTGTTTTAAAGGTTTAATGTATCGTTCGTAACCTCCATTCTTCATTTCTCCATGAAAATGATATTCATTGGACAAATGAAGCTTACTATTGCTTTCACGTTTTACCCCTTTGAGATTGTTTACACAGATCAGATGAACTACGTCAAAAAAAAAACAACAAATGCTTCACTACCGCACAAATAAAAAATAGGGAAAAAAAGAATAGAAAGGAAAAAAGAGATTATGCGTATCCATGTTTGACAACCTTTTGAAAAGAGTGATGCACTTTAAAACTCTCCTATGCATACGTAGGAAGTAAGCCTATACTGTCGAAGTAATGAAATTTTTTAATTTTTACTTTTTTATATTTATCTGAGGATACCTCAAAAAACGATTGATAAAATCTTTTTCACAAATTTAATAGTACCATTGGTTTAATCTCTATGTATGCTTAAGAGTTCTTTTAACTACATCACATTCTATCAACGAATAAAATTATTTTTCTGAATTTTGACTTCATATTCATATTTTGGTCAGACACCAAATCCTGCCTAGCCGTCACCTTCACTTTTTCTTCCTATGCAGCTTGAAAGAGTTAAAGACATCGACAATTGGAATCCGATAGTTGGTTCTGATCCTGTTCCATCGTGTCAAGCACCAAGTTTATTAAATGGTTCCATCATTCAAACTGAGTTGCAGCACAAGACACCCTTTTCTGAAGCCACAGGTAGCATCAACAAGCTTAGTCTTAGTGAGAAACCATTTGTGTTGTTATCTAACAACAATTAGAAAGCCTACAGTGAAAGTTGATGAATGGAAAGCTGAAGATTGTTGTACCAGGGACACTTGAAAATGGATATTCTGGTATTGATATTCATTTTTCACATATACAAAAATAATTCTACTGAAATTGTTCTTTATTTACTCATATCTTAGATGTTCTACTACAGTATATAATTACAAGTTTAGGCTATTATTAATATGGAGTAATCATTTTCTTATAGGTCATATTGTGAGGAGCCACCTAAATCTTGTATAAGTGGTTCATGGCAATCATCTTATGCAAACAGTGATCTTTCTGTTGCTTACGACATAATGTTGTCTATGGAACGATGCCACTTGAATTCTCACACCTGCCTAAGGAACTAAGTCGCTTGAAATTTCTATGGTTTCTTCTAGTATTTTTTATACCACTCTACACTATTGGACGCCTTGTCTACGGAACAATGCCACTTGAACTCTCACTCTTGCCTAAGGAATTAAGCCACTTGAAATTTTTGTGCTCTCTCTGAGTATTTTGATTTACCAATCTTCAATCTCCAGATTATTGTATTTACCAATCTAATCTATTTCTTCAAACAATTCTCAAGCCCTGTGTAAGAAAAGATACCACTTGAAATTCCTAATAACTCTCCAGGTGTTTTGATTCACCACTCTATTTTTTCTAACAATTCTCTCTCCCTTTATAAAACATGACCTGCTTGAAATTTCTGAAGGTCCTAAGTATCTTGATTCATCAATCTAAACTATCCAAGTATTTTGATTTACCAATCTAATATATTACTTTCGATGATTCTGGGGCCCTTCCTGAGGAACAACACCGCATGAAATTTCCAAGACAATTTCATGTATTTTGCTTTACCAAACTAATCTTTTGTTTTTGAAAATTGTTCCTTCCTGTTTAACAAACGCTGCAAAACTCCAATGCATACTCCTACTAAATCTCCTAATTCCCGAGTAATCTCCCCTGTTTCTTCCCAACAATTTTCCTTAATAAAATGTCTCAGTGACATCTATAGATGTCTGTATACAAGTGATAAAAATTTTGGACAAAAATTAAAAATAAAATGGTACCACTACTGTTCTATGATATAAATAGTTATTTAAATACATTGTGTTCTCAATGTATGCCAATAATAATCTACTTCCAAAAAAGAACTGTTCCATTACTAATTTGGTCACCCCATGTTGCTTGACGAGTTACTTGAATATTGTGATTGCTTTACTTGCACTTTACGTTATTCCAGATAAGATCAGAATAGAACTTTTCAATATTACAAATTTCTCTTAAAAAATACATGTAAAGTCGCTTGGTGTGACAGTCGGCAAATCTCCATTCTAGATAGCTTCCTTCAAATGCGCAAAAATCTATCGAGGGTAACAGAGGTATAATTCAATACAATGTCAGAGTCCTGCTTCGAATAGAGTTATATTTTGGTGGCGTTCAAGCTTAGTGTTTTTCCTATTGAAATTGTAAGCCTGATTCATCGGTGGAAGGGGAGTACAAATCACAAAGAAACCATTGTCGCTTTAACTATCCACCCGTGATATATTGAAAGAAAATAATAGAGATAATTTATGTTGCCACTACAGAGAGCAGCTGAAATAATTGACTTTTTATAACTCTATGCCTTTCCATGTACTCATAGTTGGATAACTTTATAGACATTTTTAAACAAACTTTGTTGTAAGTTAGCAAAAAGTGAAAGTTATTTTATGTATCTCTTCTCAAAACTATTAAATCAAATTGATTTAGAATGTGCAATGGAAAACTTGTGCTTTTGAATTTTAAAAAACAAAATCAATAACCTATAACTAATTGGGGTAGTTCAATCCGCGTGAAGCGCGAACGATTTTTCTATTGATTTTGTTTTTGAATTACCCCAATTATTTACAGGTTATTGATTTTGTTTTTGAAAATTCAAAAACACAAGTTTTCCATTGCACATTCTAAATTAATTTGATTAAATAGTTCTGAGAAGAGATATATAAAATAACTTCGACTTTTTGCTAACTTACAACATAAATTTATTCAAAAACATGTCTACAAAGTTATCCAACTATGAGTACATGGAAAGGCATAGAGTTATAAAAAGTCAATTATTTCAGCTGCTCTCTGTAGTGGCAATATAAATTACCTCTATTATTTTCTTTCAATACATCAGTGTGGATAGTTAAAGTGACAATGGCTTCTTTGTGATTTGTACTCCCCTTCCACCAATGAATCAGGCGTACAATTTCAATAGGAAAAACACTGAGCTTGAACGCCACCAAAATATAACTCTATTTGAAGCATGACTCTGACATTATATTGAATTATACCTCTGTTACCCTCGATAGATTTCTGTGCGTTTGAAGGAAGCTATCTAGAATGGAGATTTGCCGACTGTCACACCAAACGACTTTACGTGTAGTTTTTAAGAGAAAATGTTTGTAATATTGAAAAGTTTTATTCTGATCTTATCTGAAATAATATAAAGTGCAAGGAAAGCAATCACAATATTCAAGTAACTCGTCAAGCAGCATGGGGTGACCAAATTAGTAATGGAACAATTCTTTTATGGAAGTAGATAATTATTGGCATATATTAGAACACAATGCATTTAAATAACTATGTATATCATAAAACAGTAATGGTACCATTTTTTTCTTAACTTTTGTCCAAGATTTCCATCACTTGTAACCAGACATCTATAGATGTCACTGAGACATTTAATTAAGGAAAGTTGTTGGGAAGAAATAAGAGAGATTACTCGGGAATTAGGAGATTTAGTAGGAGTATGCATTGGAGTTCTGCAGCATTCTTTAAACAGGAAAGGACAATTTTCGAGAACAAAAAGATAAGTTTGGTAAAGCAAAATACATGGAATTGTCTTGGAAATTTCATGCGGTGTTGTTCCTCAAGAAGGGCCCAAGAATTGTCAAAAGTAATAGATTAGATTGGTAAATCAAAATACTTGGATAGTTTAGATTGATGAATCAAGATACCTAGGACCTTCAGAAATTTCAAGCAGGTCATGTTTTATAAAGGGAGCGAGAATTGTTAGAAGAAGTAAACTGGTGAATCAAAACACCTGGAGAGTTATTAAGAATTTCAAGTGGCATCTTTTCTTACACAGGGCTTGAGAATTGTTTGAAGAAATAGATTAGATTGGTAAATACAAGAACCTGGAGATTGAAGATTGGTAAATCAAAATACCCGGAGAGAGCACGGAAATTTCAAGTGGCTTAGTTCCTTAGGCAGGAGTGAGAATTCAAGTAGCATTGTTCCGTAGACAGGGCATCAGATAGTGTAGATTGGTATAAAAATACCAGAAGAAACCATAGAAATTTCAAGCGACTTATTTCCTTAGGCAGGTGTGAGAATTCAAGTGGCATCGTTCCATAGATAACATTATGTCGTAAGCAGCAGAAAGATCACTGTTTGCATAAGATGATTGCCATGGACCACTTATACAAGATTTAGGAGGCTCCTCACAATAGGACCTATAAGAAAATGATTACTCCATATTAAGAATAGCCTAAACTTGTAATTATCAACTGTAGTAGAACATCTAAGATATGAGTAAACAAAGAACAATTTCAGTAGAAAAAATTCTGTATATGTGAAAAATAAATATCAGTACCAGAATATCCATTTTCAAGTGTCCCTGGTGTAACAATCTTCAGCTTTCCATTCATCAACTTTCACTGTTGTCTTTCCAGTTGTTGTCAGATAACAACACAAATGGTTTCTCACTAAGACTAAGCTTGTCGATGCTACCTATGGCTTCAGGAAAGGATGTTTTGTGCTGCAATTCATTTTGAGTGATAGAATCATTTAATAAATTTGGTGCTTGACGCGATGGAACAGGATCAGAACCAACTATCGAATTCCAATTGTCAATGTCTTTAACTCTTTCAGGCTGCAGAGGAAGAAAAAGTGAAGGTGGCGGCCAGGCAGAATTTGGTGTCTGACTAAAATATGAATATGAAGTCAAAATTCATAAAAACAATTTTACTCATTGATAGAATGTGATGCAGTTAAAAGAACTCTTAAGCATACATAGAAATTAAACCAATGGTACTATTAAATTTGTGAAAAAGGTTTTATCAATCAGTTTTTGAGGCATCCTCAGATAAATATAGAAAAAGTAAAAATTGAAAATTTTCATTACTTCAACAGTATAGGCTTACTTCCTACATCTGCATAGGAGAATTTTGAAGTGCATCACTCTTTTCAAAAGGTTGTCAAACGTGGATACGCACAATCTCCTTTTTCCTTTCTATTCTTTTTTTTTTCCTATTCTTTTGTTTGTGCGGGAGTGACGCATTTTGTTGTTTTCTAAACGTAGTTCATCTGTGTAAACAATCTCAATGGGGTAAAACATGAAAGCAATAATAAACTTCATTTGTCCAATAAAATATCATTTTCTTGGAGAAATGAAGAATGCAGGTTACAAACGGTACATTAAACCTTTAAAACAAATAAAAAGACTTCTCTTCAACTTGTCCATATGTTGTAGTTAGAAATGTAAATAGTCACTTATACAAATACGATACCTATTTTATACTTCCAAATCACCACGCGAACAAACCTAATTAAAAACTGGAAGGTCTCATGTAACAGTACAAGCCGATGTTTGATGACATACCTGGATGAGCAAAGGGATTCGGAGTGATGTTGCAGGAAACTTCAATGGCAGTGGATGAGAATCGATCAAGGGCCGCCAAATGTAAAATTTCGTAAAAGGTGGTGTTAAGAGTATATCGGAGGGAATAATAAAAGTTTTAAAATGTTGGGGAGGATACTGATACAACAACATACCAGTATTACTAAGAGGTGTGTGTTCTAATTTTCTAATAGGTTCCACCATGACAGATTTGGGGTGACGGAACGAGCAAGCCGACAGCAGTGGACAACGTTAAAAATCAGCAAAAGTAGAGTTAGATGATGGACGGTGGATGGTGTATAGGAAGATTTGGTGAAGAGGATTATCTTCTTGTCGATCATTGAAGGTGAAGCAATGTAGACACCTTTTGACAGTGGAGTGCAGTTTGATAAAGGGTAGGGTAAATATGTGAAAACCTGAATTCGAACACTTGAAATTGACAAAGACAACAACATTAAAAATAGACTAAAAAGTACATAAAATTAAGTATGAGGAGGCGCCGCTCTCTGTTAGTGGCAGTGAAGTTTCGCATCCATAGAGAAGAAGAGTTTTTGTGCAATAGATCTTCTTTCTACTTGAGGCAGCGGTGAGTGGGGCGACGGTTTTTTTTCCATTTGGGGTGTCGTGGTTGGGGGCAAATCAGTAAACCAGATTTTGATGGGGATAAGGTACAATATATGAGGCAGGATCTTCTTTGTAGTCCAAGCAGCGGCGATAGGAAGAAGAGTGGGTTTTTTTTGGCGACGCTGTAATGGGCGGACGAATTTTTGTGATTTTGGTGGGAAAAGGGTGTGTTAGATGAGGAGGCCCAGAATGGGTGGAAGGCAAGGATACAATTGAAATTTTTAAAATTAAAAAGATTTAGTGGAGTTTGATGACACCATGTAGGAGGGATGTACATCCCTTTTAATATATATATATGATATTGGAAGAATTTATATTCAATTACGCACTATCTTGGCGCTTATAAGACATTGATGGATTGTTCATAAATCTTTTTTCCCTCATTCAGATGTCCGATACTCATATTGGAGCTCGACTATTCTGAATTTATGCTACGTAAGGTCCATTTTGAGGGAAGCATCCCCTCACAGAGATTTTTCAGAAGTTTATTCCTTCTTGTTATAATCCATTGAACAAATATTGGAACTAAAAACGTGAGCTATAGCAATTAGTAAATATCAGAACAAATATTAGAAATTCCAAACTGTGCATTGTAATCTTCATTGTGGGACTCTTCATTTTCGTGGCTGTATCCACACGAATTTTTTAAAAAATTTATTCATTTTGAAGAATCTGATATACACCTAAATACATTTTTAAAATGTTTAAGTAATATAAATATTAATATTAGAATTAAACGTGATTCAGTGAATGAATATTTTTCTAATTATAGCATCAATTTTTATGTTGCATACCCAAAGAAAGATTGAAAAGATTATTTTATTAAAAAAAAATATTGCATCACTTCTATTGATGACTTTTACATTATTGTTATGTTTATTTATTGCACGAAAAATAACCTCAAAGTTAAAAGGTGACCGAATAGATAAAAATAATGAAATCAGATAGAGGTGATGAATACTAAATTTCTTGGTATACCAAAAAAAAAAAAAAAAGAAGAAGAAGTGCAATTGTACATTAATGAATATGGTTAAAAATTTTCAAAAAAAAAAAAAACATGGTTAGGAGTATGTTAAATAAGTGAGGATGATAAGTCTATGTGAACTCCGATGGGGGCGCATCAAGCAACAATAGAATTCTAGATTGACAAGCTTTTGTAAATGAAATGCACATAACACCTTAAGTGAATCCTACATCTAAATGTAAGAAGAAAAGTGAAGTGTTTTATAAGACATGCCTCAAGTTCACATAGTACGCACGTTTTTAGAGCTCGAAGAGACATAGCTCAAAAGATAAATTTGTACGGATCTAAACCCCAAATTACAATATTTACCTTTTTTCAATGTAAAGCTCTAAAAATTACTGTATATTTGCTAAACAGAATTCCCAGTAAAGTAAACCCAGAACTTCCTTCTCCATCTTCTTCTTTTACTTCCTCTCTCTTACCTTCTACTTCCAAAAAATTATGAGTGTACTACAAAAATTGAAAACTAATGAAATTTGTGCTATAAAAACTTGACAATTTATTGCTTATTTGTGTTTGTAATTAATGTTCCATTGAACTCATATTATCTATTCTTAATAACTTCTTGGTTTGATTGGACAGAAGTTGAAAATCTACTATTGAGCTTTGTTGAGCTAGAATCTTTTTCTTCTCATCTTTTTTTTTTTAGAAAGAAAAAGAAAGTGGGTCTAATTAATTTGAAGGTTTACATTAAACCTTAACTATTGCAAGTACTCTCTCTATCCAATTTTACCCTTTGAATATAATTAATACGATGTCTTGAAAAAATATAATAGAAAAATAACTATAATTAATGATAAAAGGGTAAGTTAAGAAATAAGTGTAAAATTATGACAAGTATTGTTGGATATCCCAAAATAGTGTATGAAATAAGTAAAGATGGACAGAGGGACTACATTGTTCCTCAACTTTCTTGACATCCAGATTAAGAGGCAAACAAATTCAAAGATTACTTTTATCAACTTGGGAGTCGAGTTAGTAGTTATTAGCTCATTATACCAAAAGTAAGAATCGTCATATAGAACGATCAATGTTCAATACCTTTTAGCTAAGATTTGATCACATAATACCAAATCTGGTAGATAAACAGCAAGGCCGAACAACAATTTCTCAACGGGCATTCTAGACTTAAGAGGGTCATCCAGCAATACAAATGCTCAAGTTTGAAACTTGGTAGTCAAAAAGCCGGCCTATCTATCCTTCTCCACTTAAATATCTGTTTTTTTGTCTACAGGAGGGTTCGAACTCATGATATGGCACAGACTGTTCGTACCACTGGACCGAAGTCCTGGGTCCACAGTACAAGGTTTATCTCACACTTAAACAAGTTCCTAATCCACTAAACTTTTTTCTGTGGAGTGATGAATTGACATCATTACTCGATGTTTAGTCATTTACTGTTAGTATTTGTATTTACAATTGTATTCTCTCCTATTGTTTTCTTGAAAAGCGGCAGAGATACTTCGCCAGATTCAGGATTTGCGCAGCAGGCAAGAATTCAATTAGACTTCATCTCAATATCAGCATCGTCGTTTGTATCCGGTTCGTCTCCAGGAAGAAGACCAAGTAGGGGCAAAGGCAATAGAGAGCTGAGATTGCAGAGAACTATCAGTAAGGCCAAGTTGTCAAACCTGTCCTTGGTGACACCAAATACCTGGGTTAGACCTGCACCAATTAGACCTCCAAGGACACTCCCTCCGTTGGATATGGACATAAGGGTCGCAAAGAGAGTTGCTTCCATTCCTTGTGGACATATTCTTGCCGCTAGTACTAGAACTGGCATGAAAGATGCCTGAAACATGGCACAAGTCAGCTAATGCAGATAAAGGGGTTGCCAGAATACTCTTTAACTCTATGATAGAAAAAAGGTTCATGATTCAATTTCATTTTTAACATGTATATTAAAAGATAATCAGGAACACTTTTAGACTCATAATGGAACTTAACGACAACATTATCTAGAGCAGACCTTATTGTGGAGGTAGACATGTTGTTTTCGGAAGAACCTCGGTTCAAGTACATCAAATTCAGGTACAACAAGTAACAAATGAAAACATAGCAAGTAACAACAAAAGAGTGGATAATTGAAATATCAAAAACAAGAACTACAGTAGTACTAGTGTTAACGACAATGGCTAACCTTTTGTCCTAATATGTGTCCTCCAGAACCTCCTCTCTAGGGTCGTGTCCTCAATAAACTGAAGTTGAGCCATACCCTATCTTATCACCCTTCCCCCATACTTCTTCGGGCAAATTCTTCCCGTCTTGCTATCCTATATAACCAACCTCTGCACCTCCTCACTGGTGCATTTGTGCATCTCGTTTCATATGTCCAAACCATCTTGGTCACGTTTTCCTCATCTTGTCCATCACGGAGACCACTCCGACCTTATTACTAACATCCTCATATCTAATCTTTTTGCTCCTAGTATAACCACACATTCATCTCATCATCCTCATCTCTGCAACATGCATATCTTGGACATGGAAGTATTTGACTGACCTAGGAAGTCTTTTGATTGGCCTACACTTCATCTTATACAACAAAGTCTATCTAACGGCCACTCTATAGAACTTACCTTTGAGTTTCAGTGTTACCTTTTTATCACATAGGACTCCAAAGGTGAGCCTCCACTTCATTCACGCCATGTCAATACTATGAGTGATATCATCGCCATAGATTTCAAACCCAAGATATTTGAATCTGTCGCTCTTGGGGATCTTTCGTGCGTGGAGTGTCACTTCCATGCCTACCTCATACACTGCATCAATGAATTTGCACTCTACATACTATGTTTGGGTCCTGCTTAATCTGAACCCTTTAGTCTCCAAAATTTGTCTCCACACTTCTAACTTAGAATTAACCCTATTGCGCGTCTCATCAACAATAGAGATAGAGTTTCTATAAAATAGAACCTTAATGAAGAGCTATCTGTCTACTTTATCAAAACTCATGCTGGCCAAAGAAACTCTAGTTATACATCACATAGCAGTCCTAGTTACACAGTTTAATATTCATAGTAATTACCTGAAAGTAGCATTCCAAGGATTTATAAAGTTTATTTGCAAGTACATTTTTACAAATTTTATTTGGCTTTATGGCTGCTATAGTTATTAACTGGAATCCAGACCTAATTGGAATTCATGGGAGACTCTACATACATAAAAAATTACTCAACCACTTCAAAGGCAGATCCAGGATGATAGATGTATGGGTTCAATCTTTAAAGTTTTCAACATTGAACCCATTATATTTTTAAGTTATGGGTTCATTTCTACTATTTATTGCAATTTTAATAGATTTTGACACTTAAATTTATACTCAACATGGGAAGAACTACCTGCTACCGAAAGCTGCAATTGCCCCTGAACCATTTTCATTATGTCCCAGTTCAATTGTTTCAATGAAAGAAAGAAAGATGCTCTCAAGTTCTCTTTCTCGAAAATGATCACTCTCAAATTCTTGTTTCTCACCGGCCAAATATATCTCCATAGTCCGTAGGTAGGTTCAGTGAGTTTGTTGCATGTGCAAGTTAGCCATTATATCCTTGAATTGTCTTGTGTGCCTTCACTGCGTTTCTATTTGATTGGTACTCTTAAATTATGCTACGCAGATTTTCAACTAAGCAAGACTGAGCTTCAGAGTTCTTTTGCTCAATACATTACTATACAATCACAAAAAATAGGAATTAAATCATGGAACCAAGTACAAGAAAAAGATTACCTGACCCAGAACAGTTATAACCAAGGAATCTCCGATAGCAAACCACTCATCACTAATCCCAAACTGCCGGTTCAATCCAGTCACAAGAAGAACCTAAGACAAAAAAACATTGTACTTGGAAGTAAATCATGACCACTGTGAACAGAAGAAAAATCATAAAGCTGAAGTAGAAAATATGTGTTGGAACATGTACCTGAGTCATACCAACAGCTGTACCAATAAGAGTCAGTACAAGGAATATCTTCCGTAGAGGAACTTTCTTTAAAAAGCCATTATAAAGCCCCACACCAATAAGTGATGCAACTGAAGTGACAAGCTTAACACGGCCAAGGAATTCCGGAGTGAAACCAAGTTTGTTTGTCCTACAATCAGAACAAACTTCTATTTGATTTAGCATCTTGCATGTATACTTACATTAATAAAAAACTTAAACCCGAAACTGCACATACGTGAAGTAAAACATAGCAGAATCTGACTGTGGCGTTGCCTGCCATAAGAAAATAAATAGGGTGGGAAGTAGAACGCTAGGCTGCTTAACAGCTCCCCATAACTGGGTAAAATTGTTTTTTGAACTTTCTATGAAGCCATTGCCTAAAGAAAGTCCCCTTGCTGGGCCTCGTACAGGCTGTTCTTTCACAAGTACAGATACCACAGATGTTATGAGCGGAAGTAATGATGTTGCACCAAAAACAAACCTGGAGGTACAAAAAACAGTAAGATAACCCATCAGGACCAATAGTATTACACACAAGACAACAATCACACAATATTTAGAAAGACGGTCGAAGTAACATACCTCACACCATAAGCCTCCACAAGGGATCCACTAAAGTAGGCACTCACAATTCCCCCAAATGCCGAAGAACCCCAGCACAATGACTGAAGAGATCCTGACATGCTTTGAGACTCACCACGTGCCCTCTCAACAACCATGGAATCCACTACCTACATGATACATGATTGCTCAATTATGAGGTGTAAAATTAAGATGCCAGCTTGAAGAAGAAGAGCATAATAGACAAAGAAAGCAAACATTAACTCAAATTCATTTGGCCGTTAACTCCTTTGATTTGAACACCCGTAACAACCAAATCTCAAGTCCAACAATTACCAAGTGACATTGATATTGTCAAGATATCAACACAAGCATCAGTTGATGACGGGGCAGCAAGTTCATGGCAGCCTATGGAGCAATAGCTTGTGACCCGATAATAACATTAACATGTCCAAGAAAGAATATATATATATATACAGTTCATCCGCACTACACTATACAATTCTTGAATTTGCAGAGGAAGTCTCTTCAACATGGTATTACAGCAAGCAGTGGTCCTGAGATCGAATCTCACCACCACCCAAATCAAAAAGAATTTCCACATGCTTGGCCCATTAAAAAGAATCAGGCCCGCACATAAAGGGGTGTGTTGAGAATACTATTAAAAAATAAAAGATGCTCTCTCTAACAACTTAATCTTTTAGATGAGATGGTCACACACTTCAACATTGGTGAATTATCCAATTTCAAACTAATAATGGCTCAGTCCAAAACAAGTTCTTATGCCCTCTTCTTTCTTTCTCTTTTGAGAGGTTAGTGGCATAAGGGTCAGCTTGTGTGGTACTCAACTATTAAATAAGGTATCTGCTACCTCCCATAGTACAAGTACTAGGTAAATATGTTCACCAAAGCTTAGGCAGATGGGAAGAAATCATTGAGTGTTGTTGTCTCCACTGAGTTGAACCTGAGACTTCATGGTTCTTATGCCCTTCTTATCCTTAAAAAAGGAAGTAGCAGCACCATAACTTTTGCTTCATTCATCACTTTGTTTAAAAAATCATCACTCACCATTGTATGGTAGTTGTCAAAAAAAAAACCATTGTACGGTAGGAATGGTAGACGCCAACAACATTTGTGGAGAACAAACACATGAGTTCGCAAACTCAAAATGTTTTAAGAGGTGACACCAATGCTCAGAATAAAAGTAGAACAGATACTAGGAGTGTTGTATAAGACAGTTGGTATAGTAGCCAGCATAGCCCAACTAGGTCCTTAGACTCCTTTCATTTTGAAATTCCCAGAAATGCAGGTGATCTTTTGTTCTCTTCTCATGTCTTCTGAGAACAAGCAACGAGAACTCAGAAATGGGAAGGGATACAGCAACGGATGAGGCATAAAACTTAAGTTAGATAGTTGTGCACTACTTGACATTTCTCGTATTAGCACTCTCCCTGATAAATATTTGACACATCATTGGGCTCTAGACAACCTTACTGAAATTTTGAGAAATCCTTTATCAGACTAGTTTGATAGTTCTCTCAGATGAGTTCTTGAAAAGGTGGAACATATTATGGTGCGACTAAGTCTCAGGCCTTAACTATGGACCTGTTGCAAAGGTTGCAACTAAGGACTTCCTTCAAGATTTCAGAAGGAAAAACACATTTATGCAAAGCCAGTCTCATGTATAATTAGCAAGAGTTTTTTACTATCCAAGAAAATACCTGACAAAAATGAGAGCAAACACTCAGCTAATATTAAAGGTCAAAATCCAAACAGATTCTCATCAACCTTCAGAGTTCAGACCAAATAAACAATATTAGGCAATGAACATAACAGCACTAGTCTCAATTTATTGAAACTACCTAGGAACAAAAGGAACTTACAACATCTGAGAAAGCGACAGAAAGAGAACCCAAAAGTATGGAGAAGGCAGCACTATACTTGCTATCAACGAAGGTGGCCATCAAGAACCATGAGAATGCTCCAATAAGCCCTGAGAGTACCAAGTATGATCTTCTCCGGTATCCAAAGAGTGGAAAGGAATCACTATACAGGAAAAGCTCATGTCATGAAATCTTTCATTAACTAGCTAGATGAAAAAGGATGAAAAGAAAGTTAAGTCCAACCTGATGAAACCATACAATGGTTTCACGAGCCATGGCAATGATGAGAAACCAGATATCACAGCTGTCTAGTCATTCACATATAAATGTGTCAGTCAGTGTACTCAACGAAAATGGTAAGGGGAGAAGAGAGAAGAAATGTGCAAAGAGGCTTTCCTTTGAAGAAGGTGGAACTTTTGGGATAATAACAAAATAGAAAGGATAGTTTAATTAAAACAGAATGAATAACTAACAGCTGTGGCAGTCTAGATTAGAGAGAGAATTGTATTTCAGATGACTGAATGTAATTGTAGTTTAAATACCAAAACAACTCACAAATTCAGTATGACAGTTAGATTTCCAAATTCAGAAAGAACGTATTAAAAGAACTTTTGGCTAGAAGCTGGAGTTCAAATTTGATGAAAATGATTTTGTTACACTAGAAAGATTGACAAACAGCAGAAATAAATTACTCTCTATCAAGATGACATACCTCTGCAGGATCTAGGTGTAGGTCATCTTTCAAGTAAAAGCTAACAGCAAGCCTAGAAAGGCCCAGGACGCCTTGAACAAAATATACCATAGCAACAGCAATGTTATCTGGGGTTAGATCCACTCCAAAGCAACTGATTGAACTTAAAGAATATTTGTTCTTGTGAGACACAGTTTTATTGGACAAGACAGAATCTTCTTTAACAGTGGTTGTCGGCTGATCCCCCTTTCCTGCACATGATTATTTTGGAGAATGTAAATATGAGTGAGACAACCAAAAAAGAACAACCACACAAACAAAATGATAGAAATGGGCTCATATTGTGACATAAACCACCATGTATGGGCATGAGAAGTGCTAAATCCATGATGAGACTTTCTTGACAACCTACGGAATACTAAGGTCAAAATGGAAATAATGTGTAGCAGCAAATCCTCTTCATAGAAAAGAGGTTATATGAAGGGACTTCCCAAAAAGAGTTTAGGATAAAGAGACCAAGATCTGCTAAAATTATACTGAAAGATACACATAGTTCATACATGTTTGGAAAATAGGCAAACTACAAAAAATGGGGAACTGCTAGGTTTAGTCCAAGGTGCACCAACTCTCTCAGCTATGATCAGATGGGGCTTTCACTGATGATTGAACATCATGAGCCACAAAAATAGAGCATACAAAAACATTCAAATTCCAGTATGTGACGTTTTTGCTTCCACTCTAAACTATATATTGCCCTATAAAGAATCCTTCTCCGAAAAAGATTATTTGCATATCCATTATGACTGATTGATGCGTTTTCTCCTCTACTTCCAAAATTTTTCACAAAGGTCCTCTAGATTTGATGCGTTCAACGCCAAGGAAAATATATTAACACTGTTATTAAAAGTTATCTTTGCCACTTAAAGTGATGAAGCGATGCAAAGGGAGAGGTTATTGCCTCATGGATGAAGTCATGAACCTTGGAGAAGTGTGTGCTTCAGACAAGGATGTGCAAAGTGATGTAAAGAGAATCAGTTGGTTCCATTGTTAGACATGATTCCCTTGTCTATTACAGGTTTTCATTCCTATGAGCAACTCATTTGCATATCACATGCATACGAGGTCAAATGCAATAAATTCTTACCATTAGTTTTGGAAATACTACCATTGACAACATGGATATACCTCAAGACTGTGTTGTCAAAGCTTAAGCCGTGAAGCGAGGCTTAATACGTGTTGAGTGCTTCGCATCACTTAATATTGCGCTTCAGCATCGTCATCGAGGTTCTAGGGCATACTTTTCATTGCCAATGTGCCTCTCCTGAAGAGGCGAGGCTAAACAATTGATATTTTACTCTATCATAATATTTTTCCAAATTCGTTATTCATATATTTATTATTTGTGCTTATAATTATCAGTCTTGAACTAAAAATATATATTTGTATTTTTCTCCCTTTACTCTTTTTTTTTAATTAAGTCTTTATTTGCACTTTGCGCCTAGAGCCTTGATGGACCTTAGAGCTTTTTTGTGCTTTTGGCTTCGATAACATTGACTCAAGGCCATATTTAACCCAGGACATGATATTAAGAAGTATATCTTCAATTGCCTGCTATCCAGCTCAAAATTATATCTACCAACAACCACACACTCTAACCAGATATATAGATTCTGAAGCTGCTAACTCATTCATTTTAAAACAAAGCCTTGAAAAAAGTTAAAACAACAACAACAACATTAACCCAATGCCTCAAAGGCTCCCGCCCATTGCGGGGTAGGGGGCTGATGTATACAGCCTGACCCCTATGTTTAAAAATATAGCACGACTGTTTTCGGATGACCCATGATGAGCGTCGAAAGTTGCATTGACTAACTGCTACCTCACAATTGAAAGAATTGAAAGAAGCCCGCCATTTTGTTTCAAATTTCATTTTTAATAGTCGCGGTAAGGTGACAATCAAGGTAAATTTTAGTCTAATTATGATGAATCCCCCTAGTTCTAACAAAATGTAGAATAAAGTATAACGGATAAGACTTAAGAGGCTACAATCTAACCAGTTAGGATTGAGGTATAGTTGATTGATTGAGCAAAATAAAACTTAAGTAATTAAAAAACGAGATTAATCAGGTCCACAGAATTAGAATTGTTGAGCCAAGTAGCAAACTCACGATTTCTAGAGTCTATCAACGGTTCCGTCTCGACATCTCGTCTGACGGAACCAGCAGGCATCTGAACTGAGACTGACATTCTGGAGTCCGGTGGTTCTAAAGGCGGTTTCCGGCGGGAGGAACCGGCGGAGATGGTGAACGAAGACGGTTTCCGGCGGCGAAAACGAGAGAGGATTGGAGAGAGGGAGAGGAAGGAGAAAAGAGGATTAACTGAGGGTAAGATCGAGAAAGAGATTGAATTTGTAGGTAACGTAGACATTTTTTTATTAGTGGAATTGCTTCTATTCGTACAATCTACTTGCTGTTTTTTTAAAATGGGAAATTTAGATTATAAAATGAATTAAAAGATACTTTTGTGTTAAAGAACGACTCCCAAAGAATAACATGATCCATGTTCAATGCAAAATCTCGAAATTGCCCTCGATTAAACAAGACTTCACCACAAATAAGAATAGTAAAGAATTTAACTCTTTTGTATGATATAATTTATATCAACATTACCCCAATATCTCAAAGGCTCCCGCCTATTGTGGGGTAAGGGAGGGTCGGATGTACGCATCCTAACCCCTATGTTTAAAAACATAGCGCGACTGTTTCCGAATGACCCATGATGAGCATCGAAAGTTGCATTGACTAACTGTTACTTCACAATTGAAAGAAGCGCAGACAGTTTAAAGAGCCATTTTACTTTATTCCATCACACCCCAAAACCAAAAAATAGTGAATCTTTGACTCCATCCGAGATTGATGGAGTATGATATAATTTAATATTGTAAATTTATCTCGTCTTGTTTTTTAAAAGATTTATCTTGTATCTAACATATATAAGTATGATATGCCCCAGTATGACCAAGGGCATGTTCGTACTTTCAACTTTTTGTGTGTCAATGTGTGGCGGTCCGCCTGCGTGGTTATGATTGACGTGGATCGATCCATACAGTTTGCGCTTCATCTCCTAGTTATTCGTTGTTCTCTTGTTGTTGTGATGTTTCAAAATAAAGGATAACTTCATCTTGCTGCTCGAGTATGAAAATTCAAAGTGTTTAGGTCTGCACGGCGTGGGTATTCTAGAGAACGATGAAGGTGCGGCTTTCTTCCCGCTTTGGTTTGTTGAATTTACTTGTTGCCTTCTCCTTTTATGACTTGTGTTGTCTGTTGTAATTTTTCTTAATTCTTTTGGCTATTGCATGTTGCTTCTTCTTTCTCCTTTTGTATAGTGAGTCCCCAAAAGCTAGAACAGCCCTTTGTTGTTATTGTGACACAACAAATTTAATATTGACAACAATATGGAAGGGATTTTGCTGGAAAGCATTCGCTGGAGTTTCTAGGCAAAATTTGGTAGTGAAATATTAGATTGACTGAGAGCATTTTCGGTATTTAAATAATTTTGTCTTAATTAAATGAGTTAGGAATAATTGTGTAATTTAATTTTCATGTTAGGAAGTTTATATTTTCAAGATAACATAAATATAAATATGATCCATCGATATAATTGTGAAACATTTCTGTGAACAATAGAATTTTCATATTTGTATTGTGGAAAAATCCTTTTGAATTGCTTAAACATCTAAAACTAACATTTGTCGTGTATTCTTTAAAATTAACGTGATTATAAGTTCATTAATAATTAACAACTAATGGAGCAAAATTGTGTTCAGGACTCTAACGGGTTACCCCGATGTTAATCTACTGCATTATATGTTTTAGTTCAAAATATTTTTTGGACAGAATACATCCATAAGTGCTAGTAATTAATATTATTTATATATACAATCGTATGGGTGTTGAAAGACACATCTAAATAGTCTACAACATTCAGGATTAGAGAGATTTTATGCTTATAGAGTTGAGAATAATTAACTGTAAAATTATGACATTCATCACCACATAAGAATTCTTGATTCCTAATGATCAATAATTTAGTTGACATTGCTATCAGGGATGGATCTACGTTTAGCTCAGAGAGTTCATCCGAATCACTTTTGTCAAAAAATTATATTGTATAAATACAATTAAATTTTTAATTTATGTGTACATTGTTAACGTTGTATCTCTTGAACATATGACAAAGGTAGTTGTGAGAGGGTTCAAAAAGGGATTATCTGCATAGTTGTGAATTCAAATTTAATTGCGAGCAAATATTTTTAAAAATCCTAGCGAGTTGGCAACTTAATTTTAAGCTTTTTAATTTAAAAAAATGAACACAACAGTGTTGTTTTCTAAATTGTGATGATAATTTTTATATTTTAAATCCTTACTTAAAAAGACAACAAATAAAAAGATCCTTCTTTCTTGGGGTTTCAATATTCTAATTTTTCTTCCAAAAGGGTCTCTTCCATCATTCTAACTTCCATGACCTTCCATGTTACTGGTCGCTAGTTGTTGTTGCTTCTATCACCGATTATTGACTGTCGCCTGCTACTGCTCGCAGTCGTTAGACGCCGATGATCATGCAAGGATCAATTTCTTCTTTAATCTCCATTCAATTACTGTCTACTTATGGTTGTAAGTTCTTGATTCTTTGATTTTCTTTTTTTTTCAAAACTCTATATATTGGATTTAATATTCGTGAATGTGCTCTTTTATTTAGATAATTTAACGTAGACATTCATTCTTCTTCATAGGTTTTTTACTTTTCATATGAATATTTCAACATTATTCACTTGATTATGAAAGTTTGTAATTATTTTTATTACAACTTTATGAGTATTACCTTGTGATACACAATCACGAATTTCATCACATTTCTTTGCATACCATGAAAGAATTTCAAGGAAGTTATCCTTGCTAACTAATGATTTAGATTCATCATAACCTCGAAATACAAATCTCCGAGTCATGAAAAGTCTTACTATATCAACCAAAGCACTTAAGTGGATATTCATACTTAAATTGATTAGATTGCCTCCAAATTGAATAGATTGTTGTTGTCGTAATAAATTTTGATTTTTTTGTTGATCGATTATATATGCTATGCGGTAAATCAATATGTTTGTCAAGACTACGCTTTTTATTCCAACTCTTAAATCCTGTAGTTGAAAATACTTCACCACTTCTTGCTTGATGAATAAATATTATGGTCTTTAAAAAGATAACAGTACAAACAATTGATTGTACTTTCCTAGCACTATACTCCAACCAATCATGATATATATCATTAAACCATTCACGATTAAAATGCATGACACATGACATTTGATTGAGGATACTCATGTACCTCAATGGACAAGGACCATTCATAAGGTATGCTCTTCTAATAACATCACGATGATTTAGATGATAATTCGATATTGGGGTTATCAGGATCAAACATTAAAGAATTCAAATTAAATTCTTGAGAAGAATATAATGATACTTGTGAATTATTGGCATTTTCTTCTTGATTAGATGGGTCTTCCCGTTCCGTCATCTGGTTTATGTTCTTCATCTAGTATTCAGACCGAATCCTTTACCTTCTTGATTGATAGATAGTGAGGCCTAGGACTTGCTTCCTTAGATTTGTTGAATTTACTCTGTCTTCATGAATTGAATTTGAACAAATATCTCTGGGCGACTTTCCTTTTAATCGATCGTGAGGGAGGTTTCCACTTTAATACTCAGGTAGAGTGAAATGGCTAGGCTCCCCTATCACCTCTCCTTTCGGTACTATGACTATAAGAGACTAAACTTAATTTCAATAATTGAGTAAAATACTTCTTCACTGAATATTAAGATTGAATTGTAAAGTACGAACTTAGTTATAATTTAAAAGAATTAAACACATAATAACTAATAAGAACAAAAAAATAAATAAATTACAAACATGAAACAAAAATTTGGACACTTAGTCAATACAAGTTGAATGTTTGCACTCAATGAACAAATATTAGAATCAATCAATTAGCGAAATTAAAAAAATCACAATTTCATAAATATAAAATTAATAAATAAAATTAAAATATTAATAGAAAAAAATAAAAAAAAAATTATAAAGAAGAATGAATGTCTAAGTTAAATCATCTAAAATAAAACTAACCCCCTTCCTATGTATGCATAGGAGATGTGAGATGTTTATGATAAATGAAGTTGGTGAAATTTCTAATAATTGATGGACAAAAATTGTTATATTTTGTTGATCAAATTATTTGGCAAAATATTTTCTTTAACAAAATAAATTTCTTAAAATGAAGAAAAAAAAATTCTTATAGAATTTGATAAAACAAATATATGAATATCATTAATCTAAGTTCACATCTTCCCCATCCAGTAGTCAATTCCCCTGATCCCCATCATTGTTCTGCCATCCTTGAACTTCCACTTAATATCTCATTTATCTCCATAGTATCGATAAAAATATTTTTTAAAGACAATATTTTCTCGCTTTTTTTTCATATACTAAGATTAGATAAAAAAAATTCTTTTATGTTTTATATTTCTTCCGTCTCATTTTATGTTGCATCCTTTTCTTTTTAGTTCGTCGCAAAAAAAATATTATTTTACTTGAATTAGAAATAATTTTAAGTAAAAAATTCTCTTTTACCCTTTCTAAATAATTTTCAATCACATACATATCTATGAATTATTTTAGGCCATAAATTTTAAAAAGAATTTTTTTCTTTAAATCAAATGATGTCACATAAAATAAGATGGAAGAAGTAATACTTCTTTGTCCCTTTTTATGTGGCACACTTTCTTTTTTGGTTCGTCCCAAAAAGAATGTCACCTTAGTCTAATTGGACAATTTACCTTTAAAATTTTTCTTTTTATCCTTAATAAAATGATTCTCAGCCACAAAAATATCTAAGAATAATTTTATAATACAAGTTTTAAAAATCTTTCTTTTTTTTTAAATATCGTGTCAAATCAAAAAGTATCACGTAAAATAATATTTTTGATGAAAAACATTTTGCTTGGTACCATACACATGTAGATAAGGAAGAAACGAAACAAGATGGTTAAAAGAGTAGTGTAGAGGTAGACATTGGTACTGATTCACATTTATGGTCCCAATTCCCAACTTGCTTTCATTATTTATCTGCAACTGTCGGTCTGAGCACTAAGCTTCCCCTGCCTGTCTCCTCTTCTCCAACCATACCTTACTATGCACCTTTCAGGTGTTATTACTACCAGGACAATTTTTTCTGTTTTAGTTTTTGCTTTTCCCTTTCAGGACTCAACAAACACAAAAATTTGTAATAATATATTGAATAAGTGAAATTTGAAAAAAGGGTAAAATATAATTTTTACATTTACCTCTGTGGAGTAGTAAAGTAAAATTGTTTCAAATCGACCCCCCGAAAAAACCACTGCCTTCAAACAATTATTTGAAGTGAAGTTCAAAAGTTCACTATTTTTTAGTTTTGGGATATGATAGAATAAAGCAAAATGGCTTTTTAAACTGTCTGCGCTTCTTTCAATTGTGAAGTAGCAGTTAGTCAATGCAACTTTCGACGCTCATCATGAGTCATTCGAAAACAGTCGTGCTATGTTTTTAAACATAGGGGTCAGACTGCGTACATCTGACCCCCTTACCCCGCAATTGGCGGGAGCCTTTGAGGCATTGAGGTAATGTTGTTGTTGAAGTTCAAAAGTTCCATAAATCAATATAGGATATAAGTGAATTTAGTTGCGGAATCCAAAGTTTTTCAGAAAAGATCAAAATATAAATAAGTTAACATGTAACAAAATCAAATGGGATTCAACATTCACGTGATGGGCGAATATTATAGAAGAAGAGGATGAGCATGTTATACATCATAACAAGTTGAGCCTTGGAGCACCAACCTTTGTGCCTAAGGATAGTAACATTGTCTGTGTTTGATCTATTTTTCATCTAGGACGATAATTGATTTTCATAGGTTCTAATATTTAAAAATTTTCAAAATTTCTATTTTGACATTGTTGAGTTCTTGTCATACACCTATTAACACTGACAAACAACTGCAAGTTGTGGTAGTACTTTCTCCCCAAATAAGTTTGTTAACCTACAAGATGACATCTTTGAGGAAGATCATGACGAAAAGGATTTGTTGGATCTGTTTTGCAGATATTTCTCCTAGGTAATAATATAATTATAAAAAAAATGGAAGAAAATATAGTTGGGATGGTAAGATGATTCAAAATTTTATTCTAAGCTACCTATCAATGCGACTGACAAAGCAAAATAACAACATACCTAATGAAATTTCACAAGTCAGGTCTGCAGAGAGTAAACTGTACGCAAACCTTACCACTACCTCATAGAGATAGAGAGGTTGTTTCCGAAAGACCCTCATCCCAAAGAAGACCCTCGTCTCATAGCAAAATGACAGCGTCAATAAATTTAATAAGAACCAATAATTTCAAGACAAAGTGATGAACTATCAAGACGTGTTAGACAAATTTATAGACGAAGAAAAAAGGAATATATTTTAGATTACTTTAGAAGATAATCTATTATTTTTAGTTTATACATATGTAGAAGTTTCAGATAGATAACTCAACTTTCACTTTTGTAATTTGGCATACTTATGCTTCCTCATTACAATAATAGAATACCTAATGCTTACTAACTTTTATTTAATACCTAAGGCTTTCTAACTTTTATTTTCTCCAGTGTTAATTAGTAGAGATTTATCATCTCATTAAGACTAATAAGGTAAGACCTAAACCATACTTCCTATTGAAGAATTTAAGTTTTTTTTAAGGATCAGCCTGCGTACATCCGATCCCATCTTACCCCGCAATGGGTGAGAGCCTTTGAAGCATTAGAGTAATATTGCTATTGTAGTATTAATAAAAAGGAACTAGACATATTGTCTAGCGATAAAAAAAATCTCCTGAATAACCCCTCGACCTTATCTGACACTGACCCTCATCATGTAAGTTGCTATACAAGGCCACAAAATTAATATTCTAGAATTTGATCCGTATCTCTTTATTTTATTTCATATAGGTTGTCACACACATTATATAATAGCATAGATAGAATAATTTGTGGTTTGTTGTATACATTTAATAATAATGCTAAACACCATGATAGTCTCTAGGTGAAAATAATTTAATATGAAAGCCTAGTCAAAATAGCTACTTGATCAATAAACAAATAAAGAAAAGGACATCCCAAATAAGATAAAAAGAATCTACTCAATTGAGGTCATTGGTTATGATGATGTGTACATTATTATGGGATTGATTAGTGTAATATTATATTATAATACCATAATTAAAGATAATACCATCATCAATCAACATCATTTTATATCAAACTTTCAATAAAGCATCCAAGTAGTGTCAGACACCATAATCACCTACTACAATATTGTTTTTCTCAACAAAATAGAAGTAAAATTTCATCAATCACTTCAAATATAATCTCAATAGCCTTCTTGTTTCTCAACAAAGACATTTTCTTACCCCCTAAACCAAAAATAAAAATTAAAAGAAGTTGACAGATACATCTAAACAGATTCAATTATCCAATTTACAAAAAACAGTTCTTGAATCTGAAAATAGTCTTCTTTTTTGCAAGTTGCTACTAGGACAAAACTTGCTATCACTCATCAATTATTATTAGGAAATATTACCAAATACATTATCATCAGTCTCTGATTTATCCACTTCTTCCTCCAACATCATTTCTTTGTATCTGCAATCACTGCTGCAAAATGCCTTCTCACCTCTAGAAACAACACATAATACACCATTACAAAAGGAAAAAATTTTAAGAGGACAAGGTGGGGCTTGGGGATGTCGCGGAGGTAGAAAGATTGTTTCCGAAACAACAACAACATAGCCAGTGGAATCCCACAAGTAAGGTATGGATAGGGTAAAATGTACGCAGACTTTACCAACACCTCATAGAGATAGAGAGGTTGTTTCCGAAAGACCCTGAGTTCAAGTGAATCAGATCAAAATAGTTATGCATGAGGGAATACGCCGATGCAGAAAGTGTGAGAACTAATAAGGAAGGCAATACAGAGCCTACAGAAAAGGAACATTAACAACGAGACATGGTAATGTATATCAAAAAGCAAGAAACTAGATGAATGAAGTTAATATTATGACATATACCGTGCTCGAGACTACTACCAAGTCTAATCCCATTGAAAAGAGCAACATGCTTAACTACGTACTAACTTTCTACCTTAATTTGTTACCTTCGCACCTTCCTATCTAAGGACATGAAATGTAACGCTACAAGAAAGAATATGAAAGTTTAACATCAAAGATAATAACTTGTACATGTTAATCTTTTAAAATGTTGGTGTCAGTTTAAAGAAACTCTCACAGATACACAACCCTGCATAAGTTCTCAATGCTACAACAAGAAATTTGCAAAGAGTAGAAGAGCAAACTATTTTATAAAAAAGAGAAAAAAGGGGCGTTAGACAACATTAAACTCTAAGTAGCTCAGACTCTCCAAAAAAGTTATTGTACCTGTGTCGGATCCTTCAAAAAAACACTATTTTTGGAGGATCCAACATGAACCCTTTGACATTTTTGAAGAGTCCGAGCAATATAGATTAAACTTATGAAAAAGAGAAGTAAAAATCTGACCCTCATGACCAGATTTATAAAACAAACAGATCATATGAAATCATCAAATACTTTAACATAGGCCATGAAACTTTAACACCTAACCTACTTCTGGACTTGGTCTCATAATGTTATAGACATTTTTTATAAAAGTGAAAAAAACAACTTCACAGAAAATCTGAAATGCTACTAGAAATTTGCCAAAGGATATGTTCAAATTACCTAGCCCCAGAGAAAAGTGTACTAGAACAAGTCTAGTGAGTATCAAATAACTAAAAGGGCATGTCCAGATTACCATGCACAACAGCAAACTGTACTAAAACTATCAAACAACAGTTAAATCATACAACAACAACATCCCACCTGGGAGCACACCTTACCACTACCTCATAGAGATAGATAAACTATTTCCCAAAAACTCTCGTTTAAAAGAATCGAGCCCCATAAGCTAAATGTACTAGATATGATAAAAAAGGAAAAGAAATGAGAAAGGAAAAGCAAATGATAGTACGTAAATATGATAAAAGATAAACAAATATAAGACAACAGTAAAATCATAAAAAAAAAAGGAAAAGTTTCCCCCTCATGACTAGATTAACTCCACTTTGGCCATAAATTTTGATGTTGAAATTTGAAAAGTTGAGTCTTAAGCTGTGTTTGGGAACTTGAAAATATTTGAAGATCAGATTTTTCATGATCAAACACTAGCTAATAAACTTGTAACAACAACAATAACGATGACAACATACTCATTGGAATCCCACAAGTGGGGTCCAGGAAGATAGAATGTACGCAGACCTTACCACTACGTCACCGGATACAGAGGTTGTTTCCCGGGAACTCTTGTCTTAGCTAATAAACTTGTAAACAAAATATAATATAAGCATAACCAGGGGCTACTAGGCAAGTTTGAAATTTTGAAAAGACAGAAACTTTGGATTACCTGTACATGTAAATGTCTTTCCCTATTCCAAGACTCTTCTTGCAATTGTGACAGAAGCTGAGAAAACTCTCAGATGGATAGCTCATTGGAGGGCTAGGAAAAGGTTCATTTTCCTTTTTTGATGCAGAGTACTTAACAACACCACAACAGCTTTCAACAATACAATCATCAAATATGTGAGTGGTTCTTGGATTTGGACCATATGAAATTACACAAGTATACTCCTCAGAAAGTTCCATCTCAGCAGCAGAGAGACTACTAAAGGCCCCAGGTGAATTTGGGATATCTATGTTTGAATTTGAGGACCCAAATGGAGATTTCTTCACAGGAGATGGAGAAAAGCCAGGAGAGAAACAACCTAACTGAGAATTTCTAGTCTTGATACCAAAATCACCAGGAGAAGGTGGTGAATCAGTGGGGTGGTGAAGAGAAGGGGGCAACGTAGGGATCTGAATCTTCAATTGTGAACCAAGAACAACCATTCTACTCACAGAATTCAGTTCTTTGGACTCAGATTTTTCATCAATGAGAGCATCAACAAGGCCTAGACCAACCCCGTTTGAGTCAAGTTTCTGAAAATGAACTCTACTTTCTGGTTTAGGAGATTTTGGAGTGCTAGAGTTTGAATCAGACCAAAAGGGGTTCCTAAAAGCAGAAAAAGGCTTACTATCAAGAATTGAAGTTGGACTCATCGTAGACTCAGTATCAGGGAACCCCTTAGTAGCAAAACAAGTAAACAACCTTGGTGAACCAAAAAAAGAGGAAGAGGTTTTTCTTGGATTCTCCATTGGAGATGGTAAAGAATTATAATCTGTCATTATAACTTTGATTTTTCAACTTTTCCTTAGCATAAAGATCTTTCCTGTACAACAAAATCAAACCAAAGTTTCAAACTTTCCACTTCAAGAAACAAAAAAAACCCAAACTTTACTTACTTTCAACAAACACCATCACATACCTTGATTATTTCAGCTTGAATCCATCATCAAGATTCAATTTTTAACCAACCCCAGAAAATATTTTGTACCAGAAAGTAAGGATCCAGAGTAGGGATGAAAAAAGCAACTCTCTTTCAATACATCATAAATAAGAACCGACATGAGACTTCAATAGTCATCATCAAGACTATACATTTACAAAAGCAACAAAAAATTGGTCATCTTTTCTTTCTTTCTCTCCCTCCTTTGCTCTTTTACACCCCTTTTGTTTCTTGTGAAATACTTACAACACTGTATTATTTCAGCAAAAACGGTTTCTTTACATCATAAAGGTCCAAAGCCTTACATGCAGACAAAGACTCACAAATCAAAAGTTAATCAACAAAAAGAAAAAAAAATACCCAATAATTTAAAATAAATAAATAAATAAATAAAAAGTCTGATTCTCACTCTTCTAGTGCTCCTTCTGCAACTTTTTTTAAAAAACCCTCTCTACCTAGTAGTGGGGTTTTGTCCTCTTTCCCAACCCACTACACTTTTTCCCCCTTTTCTCCACAGTTTACTCTAGTTTCAGTTTCTTGAAACAACCAATAAATATAGTGAGTGCAAAGAAAAATTCAGAAAATAGAGTGCATGAAAATCAGTGGTTTAAATGAAATGTGGCAGTTTTTTTTTTTAAAAAAAAAATGGTGATTGAAAATCAAGTCAGTGCACTGAGTTATGGGGGAGTCTATTAAAACTGAGGAAACTGCTCTTCACTACTATCTCTAGGCATCTGCAACACATCTATATATGGGGTTGGCCATTGAGTTACACCAAATTTTCTTGAAGAAATGAGCAGTGAATATTGTTGTCAGTGGTAAATGACAATTTTAAGGGTGTGGGGTGGTACAAATTGCACATTTGGAAGATTATTATACAATTTGATTATTTTGTAAAGAAAAAACTATTAGAATATTTTGATTATTTTGTAAAGAAAAAACTATTAGAATATTATTGATTGGGTTAAAAATAGCTTTCTATCTAACTAATTAAACTAAAAGACATCTTTGAACTATCATAAATATTAAAAATACCTCTTAATTTATAAAAATTTAGGATTGTATTTTACTCTTGTTATAAGATCTGGATATATTTAAATTCAATTGGTCAAGTGAAGAATATTTTTAATAATATTAATAGTTCAAAAATAGAACTAATAATTTATATCGAATTTAGAGATATTTTTTATTCTTTTTCTCTTTGTACTGCAATCTTTATTTTTGTCTAATTTCCTCCACTACTTTTGTGAGAAATTAGGAATAATTTGATGGTAAAATATCCTTTCTAGAATCCAAAATTTGTTTAAGCACTATTACTAAGTCACGCATGTTAAGAAACACTTTACTTTACTATGGGACTTCAATATAAATAGCAAATAATGAATAAAAAATCAAAGAAAAAGATTTGTCAATAACAAGATAAATATTAAAAAATAGATAATAACTTTTAAAAATTAACTTATTTTATTAAATTATGTGTTTAATTAAATAGAATTACATGAATTGAAATGGTAAAAGTATGAAGGAAATAATATCATATTATCATTTATAAATTTGAATCGGAAATTTTATTTTTTAAAATCTATCAATAGATAAAGACGCCAAGAACAAGGATGTTCATCTGAATATGTGGCTATACTAGAGGCATTAGAAATAAAATTATATAGAGTTTGAGGGCAAGATGAGAATGACTTTTATAGTGAATAAGATAAGAGAAATGAGAGTGTAAAAATGATATCTCTATTATTAAGAATCAATTTGGATTCAGATCAGAACGTTTTACTCAAGAAGTCATGCATTTATAAGGAAAACGATAGAGCAATATAGGAAGAGGAGCGACAATTTATATCTGATGCTCATTGACCTATAATAAGCACATGACAAAGTTCTGTGGTGTGGGGTGGGGTTTTACAAAGATGTTTGGATATTAAATGAGTATATGTGAATTGCATCACGGGGTGATTAAGGACATATATAATGAATTTAAAATTAAATCAAGCTAGAATAAGAATAATAAGTATAACTTACACTATTAAATATTAAAAAGATTAAAATTAAATTATGTATTTAAATTATCTAAAGTAATAAAAATTAAACAAAAAATATTAACATTATTGTTAATTCTCAATGTTGAATTGATTTTTTTAGCATTAAAATTTGAATGGAACACTTATAAAACTACACTGAATATATATCATTGTTGTTGTTATTTGGTTCATTAGACTAGAAATAAGAAAATAAGACACATAACTATTTTTTTTGTTCGTTTTTACTTGTCTACTATATGTTCATTTTACATATTTAGTTTTAAAAATCTAGATAATTTATTATTTACTATTTTTTATTTAATTATAATTATTTTTTAAAATATTAAATTTATTATATTCAAATAATAATATGATAACTTATTATTATTATTATTATTATTATTATACTTTTTTAATATGTAATTGAAAAAATATATGTCAAGTCATTACTTTACTAAAAAAAAATAGAGAAGTACTCCTTCCGTCTCATTTTACATGGTACCTTTTGACTTGGCACAATATTTAAGGACAAAAGTAAGACTTTTGAAACTTATGATCTAAAATCATTTTGAGATATTTGTGTGATTGAAAATCATTTCATTAAGGGCAAAAAGAAAATTTTAAGGTTAAATTATTTTCAATTAGAATAAGATGACATTCTTTTTGGGACGAACCCAAAAGAAATGGATGCCACAAAGCACAATTTATGTGAAATCTTTTTATAAGTTATAGCCAAAGCACCACATTTTTATTTTTTAGTTGAATATAGGTATTAATAATTGAAAATAAGAAATGTCCAAAAATTAGTAGGGAAAAGGGTAGAAGGATGAGGTAATCCAATTATTATTATCCCAAGGGAGTTAGTGAAAGGAGTGGGGTAAAGGGCCGGGTGGGTGGATGCTTCACGGACTGTCCAGCAGGCCCACTTAATAACCCTCGAGTTTCGTATTATTCATCTCTTTTACCTTTTTGTGGGTCTAATTTTATTAGGCCCTCTTTATTAAACAAATATTCCTTCCGTTCCGTCCCATTTTATGTATTATTATTTGATTTAATATGATATTTATAAAAAAATTAAAAATTTATAATCTAAAATTATTTTTAGATATTTGTGTGATTGAGAATCATTTCACTAAGAGTAAAAAGAAAAAAGAACGGATAAAAAAAAGGATGTCACATAAAATGAGATGGAGAGTATATATATATATAAAGGAAGTAAATTTGATGGAATTCAGATACATCACATACTTGATGCTCCATTTTGTGCAAGGTTAAAGCCTTTTATCATACCCTGACTCACCTTTTCCTTTGGTTGTTGTAGAATAGGAT
>JAABOM020000110.1:23210068-23222976 GCA_011800125.2 Solanum clarkiae
ATTTTCTTTGGGTCCTTTTTTTAAAAAAACTAAAATAAAATTTCCACTCATGTTGTTTTCAGTAGGTTTGATTAATTCAAATGGCAAGTGGTTAACACATTTAATTTTAAAATTTTTATAATTAACTATATTTTAAAATTGTTTAGACAACTCATCATTCTTTTACTGGTTAGGGGTCGTTTGGTTGGCAATATGTTATCTTAGAATAATTAATTTCAGAATAAATTAGTATGAGATAATGATCCTGTGATGAATTATCCCACCATATATATTAGATAACTTATCTCATCTAAGCCAAAAATGGTGGGTGAGATAACCTAATCCATGTAAGGCAAAAATGGTCAGACAATAGTCAAAGGATTACCTTATACCTCCAACCAAATATAAAATAAAATAATCTTATATTTTATTTCGAGATTATTATAACTTATACCTCACACCAAATGACTCCTTAAAGTTTTGCCGCTTGATAATGAATTAATCTAACAAATAAGAGCAATAGTTAACAAACAATGAAGGGTTTAATTTATAAATATATCTCAGGATTATAATTTCAAAGTAATTTTATTCGCAAATCAAATAATGAAGGGTATAATTAAAATTATTTTCAAAGAGAGTATTATTTCAATATTTCTTTTTTTAGGTTTATGAACATATTCTACAACTTTGTGATAAGATTTTTCCAATTATTGTCAATACTCCAACATAATTAGATTTAAAAAGTTTTAATATGATGACTAAACCACACCCCTTTAATTTGATTAGAACAAGTTAAAGATAGGTTGCATTGTCTTTTTGATGATTGATATATGCAATTAATGCCAAATGCCACAAAATAAAAGTGATCAAAGCAATTAAGATATATAACTATAAGATATGTAATCAATGTCACTCACTAAGTTTTTCTTTAATTAAAAAGAAGTAGGTCTCCAAAGATTTTTTTCTCGAAAAAAATTTATAATTTTTTTCTCGAAAAAAAATTATATCATATAAAATAAGACGAAGAATACTTTTATGTAAATTTTAAGTTACATATATTTTATTTTGTATCCAATTTCAAAAGGTCCACTAAGCTTTTATTGCCATAAATTGGAAGAGTCCAATCTCCAATTGAAGAGCTTCAACTCACATCCATGGAATCACTTTTGGTAGATTGAAAGTGATCTTATTGGAATTAGGTCATGTTTTATGATTTTACACCAGTAAATCAATTCGTCATTTTGAAAACAAGTTCCTTTAATTAATATTTAATGTATTTTTTAAAAATTATACAAGAAATATATTAAATTTAGTTAGATGACCATAGATTTTCGTGACTCAAAAATGATACATAAATTTGCCACTGACTCCAGTATTCAAGGAAAATAACTCAATGTTCGATCAAGGTCCAAGTATACCATTTAGCTTCTTGTGATATATGTGTCAATAGATAATACTATACTAAATTTTTTCTAAATATATTTCCTAATACAATCAATTTTAGAAAGATCGTTGTTTAATTCTCAAGACTCAAATTATTTAATTAGATGTAAATATATTATATTTATCTCATCGTAACGCTCGATAAATTATATTTATGTTTTAGCAGAATATATTATTATGTAGAGGGACCACTTTCTTGGTTGAATAATGGAATTCAGAATAGCCCCTATACTTTAATGAATTAAATTGGTGAGACAAGGCAATTTTTAATGTCCTATCAATTGGTCCACTTAACATAATTGTTAGGGCTACCTTTTAAAACAGAACAGATATGTTTCAACTCAAAGATTAGTGGCTCCAATTTATCTTGTCCATAATCATAATAATACCACTTTAATTAATCCCTTAAGTTAATTAGGAAACAGTCTCTCCACTTCCATGAAGTAGCAGTAAGGTCTGCGTACAATCGATCCTCTCCAGATCCCACTTGAGGGATTATACTGGGTATGTTATTGTTGTTGTTGTTGTTGTATACATGTAATAATTTAGGTCTAGCCTAAGGAAAGCCTCGAAGTAACGAGTAAAGTTACTACAATGTGATCAGAAGGTCACAGGTTCAAGCTTCAGAAATAGCTTCCAGTGGAAATGCAAGATAAAATTATGTATATAATAGACCCTTGTGGCCGGACCCTGCACATAACAGAATTCTCCTAATTCAATTACTTTATTTCATTATTGTCGTTCAATTTCAAAATATAATTTTAAAAAGGTGAAGTAGTATCTTGATTAATTTGCCAACCCTCCCACTTGTATCAAAACAATAATAAAAATGATGAAAAATGAGAGATAAAGAAGAGAAAACGTAAAAAATTTAAAAAGAATTATCTATTGGAGACAAGGTTATATTCACAATAACTTCTTCAAAGTACAATTATTAGTTGGACAATGACAAGGCTTTCTTGCAGTTTATGATCCTCCTCTATTATATTCTCACCGTCTCAAATTATTTTTTTATTTTTTTCATATCTCAAATTAAAAAATTTCCAAAATTATTTAATCCTCGTTTATACCTTAAGATATGATGTTATTTCATTAAATATTTACTATCTTAAGATATGATATTATTTACTATATTAAATTCACGTCTCAAATGGACTAATTAGGCATAATGGAAGATTTAGGAAAATTAACTTAATTTACCGTCAAAATCTTTTTGTAACAACATTATTGATTTCTAGATTTTTTGACTAGCTACCGATGGATTGGTATACATTTATAATACTATTTGGCATTTAAATATAAACAATATTTGATTGTTATAAACAAAGAAATGCCAAATCCTAAGCCTAATTACATTATTTTGTATAAAGAAGAAATTTTTTTAATGATATTCCCTCTGTCCAACTTTATTTATCCCATGTTGACTTGACACATGGATTAAGAAGTAGTAAATAATAGAGATAATTTTATCATATCAGCATTTGAATATAATTATTATAATGTCTTGAAAAATGCAATAGAAATATGAATATAATTAATGAGAAGGGTAGATTAAGAACTAAGTGTAAAATTCTCTTGATTTCATAAACAAGACAAGTATTATTAGACATCCCAAAATAGTACAGGGATAGAGTAAAAATGGATAGAGGGAGTAATATATCTTTGACATAAATAGTGGATTAAGTATCAAAAATAAAAAATCTGAGCATATTCCTAATTAGACTTTAAAAAAAAAAATTCACTTTGTATTAAAGTAAATTTAGGAAATTAGAGAGTCCATGAGGTCATCACTTTGAGTTATATAAAGGTTAGGTTCTTGTCACTCCTCAACGACTCTTGATTATTCAAAATTAATATGGTATTATAATTAATTGACCCCTTATAATTACTTAGTATTAGATTATTATATTAGATAAGAAGGAGAGCAATTCAGCATATCCAAATCCCATTTGGAATAATTCTCCATCCTTGATTGACATCATGGAGATAGATACACCGTTTGATCTTAATTGTTTTTTTTTTTTAAAAAATAGTTTAGATTTTTTTTTGTGTGTGCATCATATTAAGATTTTTAATTATAGTTATTTATATTTATGGAATTGTGAATAATATATATAAGAGACACTTGAGGGGCGAAGGAGGCAGGAGACCGTTGATATGTCTACTTTAGCTGGATGGTCTTACTATATCATTTCTATTAATTATTTTTTTTGTTACTTTAATTGTAAATTTATAATATTATCCAAATGAATTATTTTTTTTAAAAGACAACTTCCTATTAACGTGCCAGCTTGAGCTGTTTGATTTTGCTATGTCGTTCCATTTAATTATTGAAAAAAATTATGTTGATAAACAAACATACACAAGTTAATTAGCCAACATAACTATAGTTTGAATTAATTATGACTCATGGCAAACATCTAGCTATAGTTATAATTTGAATTTTGTATAATTGGCGCGATTTATACAAAACTTGTGCGCGAATCAAATTATATAGCGAAATATACAAACGCTATACAAAAACTGCGAATTGTGTAGCAGATTATACAAATGTTGCACGAATTATATAAATATGGCTATAACTATAGTTATGTAATGTAATTACCTAAACTATAGCTATGAAACATAATTAAGATATTTTTAAGTGGTTATATGCAAAAATTCCTCTTAATAATTTCTTCATTTGCTTCACTATGAGTTTATAATATTACACTTAATAAATTATTTTTCCTTAAAGACAACTAGCGATTGATGATCTAATTTCAACTGCTTTATTTTTTACAATATTACTCCTAATAAATCATTCTCCAACTGTTTCAGTTACTAAAAATTTAAAATATTCAAAAGATAAATAAAAATAACTTTCAAAATTTTATATATTATATATAAAAAAATTTATCTATATCACATAAATTAAGATAAAAAATAATATATATTAGACCCACGACTAGTAATTGATGAAGCATCAATACATAGTAAAAAGGGCAAAAGTTGGGTCTTATTCCACGTTAAATTTTTGGTCGAATGACCAATTATTATTTGCCTGTTTTTCCTCTCACAAACTTTTCTTCTGTTACATCATTTTTATGTTATTATTATTCAAAAAGAAATTAAATGTGATGCCCACCCAATCTATAGCCCCACTATGATGTTGACCCATTTGTTTTTGACCCGACTCTAAAATAATGATACCTTTTTCTTTTTAAAAGGAAAATTGAGAAAAAATGTGCAAAATTTCTTCCATTGGTCCCCAACTTATGATTTGGTCTACTTAAATTGTTTTGTATAATTTTTGAGTTTCAATTATAGAATAGTGTATGCAATCTTTACTTTGATATCCAATATTCGATTTGACTATATCGAACTTTCACATTATCTTTACTTTGTATTTTCTGCGAGAAATTATTTCTATAATTTGAACTATGAACTTCTACAACTCTCATCGTTCAACCTATAGTTACTTATTTGCTAGTTATGATATGGAAAATCATGAAATCTGTGTTATAAAGTGGGGGTATCAATGAAAAATTCCAATAATTTAGACCATATTGTTAGTATTTGATATTTATCTTCGATCTAAATTTATTTTGTAACAAAGGATCTTTACAAATAACAGTTAGATTTATTATTTACTTTTTTTAATTGATATACATAAATTATACACTTGTTATATATATACGTTTTTTTTCTCTATTTTTTTTGGTTAAGGTTTTCTTTTTCCTCTATTGGAAATATAGAAACGTGGAAATGGTGATAGGCCCAATTTGCATAACCCAATTATCTCATTATCTATTTATCATTTATACTAGAAGAATTAATAAATAGCTTATCTTTTAAAGAAGGCTTTAAATTAGTTTTATTTCCATGGTTCCCCTACTTGCTAGAGATTTTACTTTTGTGTGACTTATGCCTACTGTTCTGCTGCTTTTAGTAGGCATAATGTGTAAATCTTGAATTTGCGTGCGATATTTTTTTTTTTGGGGGGGGGGGGGGGGTTTATGAATCCGAATTTGTATTAGTCGTTTAAGTTAATTCAGATACCAAATAGTTAAATATAACTACAATATTATGTAGATAATGATCATAAACTTTTCTAGTCTCAATTTATGGGATATTGATTGACTTGACACAGAATTTAAAAAAGAAATATGAATTTTTAAATTTGTGGTCTAAAATAAGTCACAAATGTTTGTGTGACTATAAATCATATATTTTATGACAAAAGAATCATTTTTTTGGATAAACTATTAACACCATTAAAAAACAAAGACCAATACACTTATAAAGACCTAACATTCATAGCCACCTTCTGAAAAGGGTTCTATTTCTTTCGGGGCCTCCAATTGGACTAGGAAATTAATTACAAAAGAAATTATTGAATCAGCCTATGACTTGTACGAGTTTTCTTAGATCCTCTAAACAATGCTTTCTTTACTCAACTAAAGAAAAATTATTATTATTATCAAATATAAAAATGTGTCCCTTTTTTTACTCAAGTAAAACAGGAGGTGATGTGATATAAATTGGAAGACATGGAGTATTGTAACATTCAATGAGTACTCAACAAATGATAAAATCACCCCTTTTTGCCTGTGGAAGCTTACATTCGCAAAAATGACCATTATTTAAAATTTAGCAACTATAGATTTTCTTTTTGCTTTTCATTCGATGTCCGAACCTCGTGGAGCCTCGACTAAATTCAGATTGTGCACTGTGGGGCCCATTTTGGTGATGGTGCTCCAACAGAATTTTTTTCATTCCCAAGGCTCGAACTCGAGACTTCTGGTTAAGGGTTGAAGCACTCCCACCAGTGATGGTTTCTAAGACTTTCTTAGAGCGGCCATATTAGCAAAGACTTGAAGGTATGGTTGATATGGAAAATAAAGGGAGCTCATATTATTTATATGTATGAACTAGTACATTTTTTTAAACACAAATATAAGTTTGGATAAAAATAATTAAGTTTTGTCGAATTCATAAATAGAACTGTAACTTCGCCCTGAGCCAAAGCATGTAAATATCTCTCCAAAGACAGATAGAGCACAATTTCATCTTTTTTCTCACATAATTTGATCAGTTGATAAGAAGCTATAAATGAAGATATCTCTAATTTAACCTTTATTATAACCAAACTTCCTTAAAAATCCTTCTTTCTTAAAATCAACTTTTTCTAATATCCTTTGCAGTGGCAGAGCCAACATTTTTGTCAAGGATGTTCATACTATTAGAACATGGATAGACGATTTTTGTATCAAGGGTGTTCAATAATTGATATATATCAACACATCTATATTTAACCTATATATTTGAAAAAGTTTTGCGACGAAGAGTATTCATCTAACCATCCTCGGATGAATGTAGCTCCGCCCCTGACCCTTTGTAATCCCTTATTTTCAGGTTCCACAAATGCTTCTACCCTCACCAAATTGGGAAAATCTTTGAACACAATTGGTATTTTTGCTATTTTAAATCTTTGACCAAATTTTGACTTCAATTTTCCGTGTTAAGAGAATAGAATATTTTTGCTATTTTAAATTACAATTTATAATACTTTTTGAATACTCCTCTATTTATTTTTATTATTTTTGCTATTTTAAATTACAATTTATAATACTTTTTGAATACTCCTCTATTTTTATTTGTTATTTTTTATTTTTCAAGGTCAACTTAATTAAACCTCAAAACTAACTTGATGTAGCTAAATTAAATATTTGAAATTAAAAATTTAGATGGTAGAAAATTATATGAAAAACTGTATATGTTGCAATCTTTCTCATATTAATATGATTAAAAAATACTAAAATATCTGTCAAAGTTCATATAATTTGACCTTGATAAGTGAAATATTGACAATTAAAAGTAAACGGAGGAAGTATCTAAATTTTATTTTAAAATATTAAATTAATATAATTTAATTTAATTTCATAAATTAATCAAATTAATTCTCGATAATCATAATATCACAACTAAAAATGAACGAAAAAGTAATTTTAGACTAGAGTGTGACTGGATTTAATAAAATATTCTTTTCCTTCTTAAACTTTGTGACTAAGCTAAACTAACATCCTAAAGGCTCTCTTTAATTGAAAATAAGTTATTTTAGAATAAATTATTTCATTATATATATATAAAATAATTTATTTTATTATTAACTTAATATAATAAAATAGATTAAAAGCTTATCTACTATTTTTAATTAAATATATAAAACAAAATAATTTTATATTTTATCTTATACCTCCCGCCAACCGTCCTTTTTCAATGTACGCAGTAGTGATGGATTTTCCAAGAAATGTTGAAAGGCAGTCAAGTGAGGCGGCTATATGGAAGAAATCTGTAAACTACCTGGTTGACTCAATTTAATTATCTTTCATTTCATTTTTATATCATACTATTTAATTTGATATAATATTTTAATTTTTTTTAAAAAAATTGTACTCTTTAAATATTTATATAATTAAAAATTAATTAAATTAAATTTAATTATAATAAAATAATATTTTTTAATAAATTAAAAAATATCACATAAAATAAGATAAAAAGAATACTATTTTATGTTGTTAAGTATAGGCTACTCGAATAACCACATGAACATTTTAAAAATTTGTCTTTTCTTTCTTAAAAAACTTAATTTCAAATATAATCTCTGTTCGTTCACTGTCAACTTGACACAAAAAAAATTAAAAATAGATATAATTAATAATAAAAATAAATTATGAGGTAATCGTAAAATTATATATTAATTTTATAAAATCAACAAATAGTATTAAATATTTATTTTTTTGATATAATGAACAACTATTGTCGTGACAACAAACATAAATTGAGATTGAGGAAGTAAGTCAGTGGCAGAATCAGTATCTTTATAAAGAGTATTTATATATTTAGAACATAAATAAATAATTTTTGCATGAAGGATGTTTAATAATTAATATATATATAAAAAATATCTATATTTAACTTACATATTTGAAAAAAATTTCGGCAAAAAATATTTATCTGACTATCCTCGAACCACAGTAGCTCCGCCCCTGGAGTAAGTTCCAGGTGGATTCTTAGCCGACGACTCTGTTTTTTCATGGTCAAATTAGTTCCAAAATAATATAAAACGGCCATATATCCATTATCAACAAACTATACAATTTATAACCTCTAAAAAACAAAAAAGAAAATTTAATTATCTTTATCCTCAAATTTTCTTTTAATCATTTTGAGGCAATGGAATCTGATTCATCCGCTAATCTTACAACTCAATTACAGGAGACTCTGAACAAAGAAGATGACATAATAAGTCTAAGATTACTAGACCTAACAGATGCTGATGATTTTATGGAATGGTTTGGTGATGACAACGTTAGTAAATTCTGTTCATGGGACACATTCAAATCCAAAGAAGATGTCATATCATACGTTGTTGATGTTGCAATACCACATCCATGGTTCAGAGCAATTTGTTTAAATGGCAAACCAATTGGTTCAATTTCAGTATCCCCTTTTTATGGTACTAATAAATGTAGGGGTGAACTTGGTTATGTGTTGGGATCAAAGTATTGGGGCAAAGGTATTGCCACCAAAGCAGTGAAGATGGCGGCGTCCGCCATCTTCGTAGAGTGGCCTCATTTAGAGAGGCTTGAAGCTGTGGTGGATGTGGATAATCCAGGATCACAAAGGGTGTTGGAAAAGGCTGGGTTTAAGAAAGAAGGTGTTTTGAGGAAATATTATCTTCTTAAAGGGAAAGCAAAAGATATTGTTATGTTTAGTCTTTTATCTACTGATTAATAAGTTAAAACTATTTTATGTAAGTTTGTAAAATCTTTTAATTGATTAGTATTTGGAAATTGAACATTTTCTTGAATGTTGAGGAATTTTTAGTTCTAGTTATGATCTCCTCTTATTGACTCTGTTATCACAAAGTAATGATTCTGTAAAAAAAAATTGGTGTATTCAAGGTTAGTTTTAATACATAAAATAATTTATATAGTAGTATATTTTCTTTTCTTGTATTATTTACAACTTCTTGATCTTTATATCAAGTTAATAGTGAACGAATGCATTAATAAGGTCTAGGCTTTCGTGCGGTTGCTACATCCTTACTTCTTGCCCCTTATTTTAAACTCAAGGGAAACCTTGATTGAGCCCGGGAGATAATCTAAATCAGTCTCCATTATTTGATTGAGCACAAAGTGATCTTTTTTCTAACCAATAAAAGTATCTAAAACAAAATATTGGATGGAGCTGCTAGCTTCATATCTTGAAGAAAGGAGAGAGTATATCTGTGTAAAAATATGGCAGAATGAAACTCTATAAATTTTAAATCAAAATTTAATAAGTAATAGAAACATGAAGCTAAGGGGGTATTATTAAGCCTATCAATAGTTTAGGAATGAAACTAATAATTCATGCTAAGAGGGTGTATTTAAGCTTACTTTGCTAAGTTAAGGATGTTTTTAAGCCTATCAATAATTTAGGGACGACACTAATAATTCGTATTAAGTTCGAAAGTGCTTTTAGTACTTCTCTCTTATAATATTGATGTACTCTGACTCTTCTTCAAAATTTTATTTATTTTCTAATATTGATTTTGTCCATAATTTTCTATATGAAATGTTCAATTCTTTTTAAAAAAATATATATTTTATAGAAATAATAACTCTATATAAAAGAAAGTAAGAAGAGAAACACCTTGTTCTATTTAGCAAAAATATCACAATTAAAACCTAGAGGCTCATCACGTTGACTTCATATGTAATAGTTCAAAATTATTTTTTCTTGCAATTTCATTATTCTCTATTTAGTTGCAGTAATATTTCAACTGCACAAAATAAAATATTCTTCTTCGCACTTTAACATATAAAAAAACTATTGAACATTTCATACATAAAATTAGTAACAAAACTAATATTAAAAATTAATAAATTTTAGAAAAAGACAAACATGAAGAACTATTAGTGCTCCATGCGAAAACTCAAATATTATTTTGAATACTAACCCAAAAATAAGTGACTACATAATTGGGCACTTCCTCCCCTTTTCTTATCTGTTTTCAAGTGACACGTTACAGTTCCATTTCTTGGTCAGTAAGTTATAAGAACTGTAAAGACCTAGAAATTTCCTTGAAACGTTATTTATCCTTCCTGTTAGGTTAATATAAAGTTCCAGCTTTCTCATATTTCACATCCCTAGAGCTATATATAATATAATAATCTTTTGCTTCTATAAATTTTTTATTATTTGGCTATGGAATCTGATTCATCCTGTGGAAATCTTACTCATAATGAAGACTTGCCAACAAACTTCGAGGAGACGTTGAAATTGAGTAACAAAGAAGATGATGAATCAGACGAAGTAAGCCTCAAGTTATTGGATCTAGCAGATGTTGATGATTTTATGGAATGGATTAACGATGAGAACGTTAATAAGTTCTGTTCTAGTGACAATACTTTAATGTCCAAAGAAGCCGCGATGAGATACATTGCTGATGTTGTTGTACCACATCCATGGTTCAGAGCAATTTGCTTAAATGGCAAGCCTATTGGTTCGATTTCGCTATCACCTTTTCGTGGCAATGATAGCTGCAGGGCCGAAATTGGATACGAGTTGTCTTCTAAGTATTGGGGCAGAGGTATTGCCACCAAGGCCGTGAAGATGGTGGCGTCCACCATCTTCTTCGAGTGGCCCCATTTGGAGAGGCTGGAAGGTGTGGTGGCTGTTGATAATATAGGATCGCAGAGGGTGTTGGAGAAGGCTGGTTTTGTCAAGGAAGGTGTGTTGAGGAAGTACTATCTTGTTAAGGGGAAACCAAAAGATATGGTTATGTATAGTCTTTTATCTACTGATCTCACCTACTTTAACTGAGTCGAGAGTCTATTGAAAATAATTTATTTACCTTTACAAGATAAGGGATAAGGGTGTGTATATACTACCCTTTTCAAATATCACTTGTTGGGATGTCACAAATTATGTTGTTGTATGTAGTAAGTTTAAAGTAAGTTAGAAATAGTTCTTGCTATGATTCCTCTGTATTATGTAGAACAACAGAATTCAAGAACAAAAATATTACTAGAAGAATGACAAATACAATAACTCAAGCAAAAGTTTGATAGTCAAGACAGGAAGAGTAGATGTCAGGGATCGCGCGTACCCGTACTCCAACCCCACATTAGTATGATATTGTCCGCTTTGGGTCAAGCCTTTACGGATTTGTTTTTAGACATCTCCCAAAAGGTTTCATACGGGTTGAACTTTATAAGTTGGTCATTTGCTCGTTGGGGCCCACGCAGTGGAGTGGGCAATAAAATTTAGGAGGAATAAATAAATAAAAATAGATACCAAAAAATTTAACGTGGTTCACCCAAAACTTTTGGGCTACGTCCACAAATCAACACTTCTACTATATTTCTTCTACTATTACAAATAGTAGGCACAACTATACAATTTCTTCACCATTGACTCTGTTTATTATTATGGTAGGCTCTCAGAGAAAAATAGCAAAAAATAGTGAACACTCTATTTCAGTTAGGAAAAAATATTTCCTAAGCACATACTCTAATTTTTCTTCACAGACTATTTTATTTTATAATCTATGCCACATACTCTAATCCATGTATTTTTTTCTTCCTCTGTGATTCTCTACATATTTTCTCTCTGATTGTTAAAATGAATGAGCTAAAATACTTCTTTTATACGCAAAATTTTGCCGCATTCTTATTTTGACAAATAAAATGATTGATGGCCAACTATTGCAGCAAGCCTAATTTTAACAGTAGAGGGGTGGATTCATTATCCACGAATTGATTTGCACCACTAAAAGGAACATGGAACAAGTCTTTGGATTATTTGTAGCAAGTTGATAAATTAAAACTTGCATCTTTACTTTCTTTTATTTGTACATTTTTTATTTGTTTGGAGATATATTGTTTTGTTGCTGACACTTGCTAATTTTGTAAGGTTAGGTACTTTATAGACCAATCAGCCAAAATGAAAAAAAAAATCAAAATAGCCCCTTACTAATAGCCCCTTACTTTAAATTAAAATTCAAAATAATTTTTAAAATTTTCTTATGGTGACTAATAGGCTCTTATATTTGTAATATTGATGCATTTTGGTCCTTCTCTAAATTTTCAAAACATTATCACAGTTAAACTCTAGAGGTTCATTATATCGATTTCATGTATAATATATAAAATGGACTTTTTTTTTATAATGTCATTGTTCTTAATTTAATTGCAATAATATTTTTACTAAACAGAATAAGGTGTTCTTCTTACCTTCTTTCACATGGAATTATGATTTCTTCTTAATATATAAAAATACCATTGAACATTTCCTACAGAAAATTGTAAACAAAATTAATGTTAAAAAATAAACAAAAATTTGAGTGAGGACCAAAATTGCACTAACATTATAAATATTAATGTTAACAAATCGATAAAAGTTTGAGAGAGAGACCAAAAATACACTAACCTATAATATATTAAAGTGTGAAG
>JAABOM020000110.1:23244473-23259143 GCA_011800125.2 Solanum clarkiae
TTTAAATATTAAAATATTAAAATATATATACATATTATTTATTTATTTATTTTTAATCCTATTCCAACTCAAGTAAAAAAAATTTCGGGATCGTTACAATTGATACCTGAAATATAGTGTATTTATTCAGATTAAATGCTACTTGAATAGTTAATTTAGTAGAATATAGGGCTTCATAAATGTACAAAGTTAGGAACCTTAAAATAGTTACTTTATGTTGTTTGTGATATTTAGATATAAAATTAGATACCTTAATGAATGTGTCTTAGCGTATGTATTTTTAGATATATTTTAATTTTTATTGATACTTTTTTAGTATTTGGTGCCTTACTATAATCTGATAGTTTGAATTTAACAAAACAGAGAAAAATCTAGAACCCATTTTGTGTTGCTATCAATTTACCATAATCTATTCACAATCAAAATAGTATCAACAAAATCTTAAAATTGATACCTAACAGTCTTTACATGTGACAAGGAATGTCTGATGGTTTCAATTTAGAAAAATATGAGAAAATCAAGAAACCCCTTCCATACAGAACAGGAAGAACATCACATCCTAGGGATATATATTCGCTATTCCGTCTTTCAAACCTGTTTGAATATGCTAAATTTGGATCTTTATCGATTACTTCACCAACAAAGTACCGCACTGATGAAAAAAAGAGAAAAAAATCGTACAAACAATGGTGGTGAAGAATACCTCTTCTTCATGGCCTCCGTCTCCACTGTCAAGGCATCCTTGATTGTTGGATCTTCGTGCGGTGGTTGAGGGTTGTCACTGACACAGGCTTCTTGTGTAAACCTAAGGCTGAAAGATAGTTGAGCATCCATGAGAAGGACATTGATGATCTCTTCTTTTCCAAGATAACTCTAAAAAAATAAAATTTTGAATTTAAACCGGTAAAAGGAAGTAATTAATTGGTGATTGACACTAATTAACTATTTGCCAAAAAAAAGCCGTAATAATAGCTATTAAAAGTTAAGAGAGAAGGTTATTGCTAAGTATCACATGGTAGGATAAAATATAAAAAAAAATTGTAATTTTTTTAAAAGATAGAGAATTTTGGAGATTATGGTAAAATAAGTTGTGTATTTGTGTAATTTTTTCATAATATTAAGTGAGTTGGGTTATGACTCACTTTTTACCAAATCTATTTTAGGACAGACCATTGACCCACGTATTATTAATTCAATCCATTTTAACTTAATCCACCCCATCTATTTGACAGCACTAAACAAGTCCATAAAAAATAAGTTAATCAAACTACTTCTACGTCAAGAATCGTTATCCATGGGGAAGGAGACCTAATCACATCTTGCAATATTGACCTATTTTGTTAACACCTGTATGGCCTTGACATTTCCTAGGATTACTTTAATGACTTTGTTGATTATTACTAATTACTAAATGAAAAAAATCGAGGAAGAGTCATATCATAAAAGGTGTGATGTAGACAATCTATCTTAATAAAAATTTATCAATTTCTTATATAATTCGAATTAGTAATTTATCGATCACACGAGAAACAACTTCAAGAAGTCAATGAATGAATATATCTTTATCTGATTTAACACTTAGCTTCTCAAGATTTCTATAAAGGTCAGAACCCATACAAAGAAAATAAAGCTTGCAAGGTCACCTAAATACTCTGTTTGATATGTAGTTAGTTAAAAGTAGTTGAGCTTCAACACCACTTTTGGACTTTAATATTTCTTCCCTCCATTTTCTTCTAAATCCTTAATATTCATCTATAAAATACCCTTCAAATAATCATAGTCTCTCACAACCAAAATCAGTTTCTTCCACATTTTCCCTTCAAAAACCTTAAAAAGAAAAAAAAAATCATAATGGAAGGGTTCAAATTTTTGATAGATTTTCGGCGATTGATACCATGTTTAGCCATTGTGTTGATGGTTTTTGGCACACAAGTTTCAGGGCAAATTAATACAGCATGTAGCAGCGCGATGCTACGTAGCTTTGGCCCTTGTATAAACTTCATGAGCAATAATGGTTCAGGTTCACCAACTTCAGCTTGTTGCCAATCTCTCAAGGAACTTACAGCCAGTGGCACAGATTGTCTCTGCCTCATTGTTACTGGAAATGTTCCTTTTAAAATACCAAACAGAAACGTCGCGATTACACTCCCCAAAGCTTGTAACAAAGACAGTGTTCCCATTGAATGCAAAGGTAAAAATCAAACATTTTACCAATATTTAGCTGCTAAAATGACAATAAAACTAGCTCGAGGGTATAAACGTCATTTGGCATTCGAGTAGTATGATTTGGTGACTAATTCTGTTTTCAATTTTTGTATTTCAGGTTCTTCAACTCCTCTTCCAGCTCCAGGTACCAAAACAACTCGATTTATCTAATCTTGCGCTTGTTTTCCCAACTAACACGACGAAAAAATAATCAGAATCATGTCTTTTTAACTACAAAAACTTTGGTGTAAAGAAGTTATATTGGTGTAACAGGTCCAGCTACCTTAGCACCATCAGGATCTCCACGACCATTTCGGAATCCTAGACCACCTGTAGCTCCTAGCCCTGACGGTAATTCATTTTTAACATTTCTCGCGAATCAAGTTCAACATGATGAATTCTAAGGTCTAATTATCTGGCTTATGGAATTTTTCGCGAATTGCTAATTTGGTTCATGTAAATTAATGATAGGTGATGATGTTCCTGAGCCATTTAATCCTCCAGGGGATGATACAACACCAGGGTTAACGCCACCATCTCCATCATCAGGAGGCGGATTAGGAAATCCTTACAATGGATTTTCACCGCCATCTTCAACAGATGACGGTTCAGGAAATCCTGATACAAGTTCAGGATTCAGGCCTAATTTGACTCCTTCCTCTGCCCCGGATTCAATTAGACTTTCAGTACTTGTTGTTCTAGCAGCCTGTGGAGTCATTTTTTTAAAGTTATACTGAATTCATTCTTATAGTATATTAACATTGTTTGGAGTATGATGAATATATTAGTGGATAGGTTGCAAATTTTTTGTTGTTTCTTTGTAATCAATTTGTACTGTCAGTATAATGAAATTTTTGGGAGTTTTGAAATTTACATATATTTTTTCAACTTATAATTCGCTTTATCTTGAGAAAGAAGCCTCAATGACTTTCCTGCCGTGTTATCGCTTGTGGGGTTTGGGAAGGGCGATGGTAGGCGCTCGACTCATGTAAAGCATAATACTCATCCACCTCAAATTGTATTAGAAGAGTTAAATCCCGATCTTTTGATATTTCTTGTTAAGGTAGTTAATACACATCCACCTCAAACACGGTATATTAGAGTCCATTCAAAATCTTTTAAGTCGCAAGTATTGTTAAAAAATTCTCATATTACTAACCAAAATAGAATCTAATTGGAACTCTTAAATGCTTCTAGATGTTTTGTGCACTGAACTATCTTTTTAATGTTCTTTCAATTGTTAGGATTTATCTATGTACTAACTTCTACCTTTTTAATGGCCTAACAATTGAAAGGCATTAAAAAGACAGTTCGAACACAAACAATTCCTGTAAATTCGCCACAATTTAAAGGGCATGTATGGAAATAAAAAATTTCCCGTTCCCGCCATTCGCTAATTTCTTCCATGCATAAAACAAACTTCACAACTCCACCCAAATTGCAGAATCAGTATAAATTTGTTTCCATTAATCTGCTACTCAACGATTCTCTGATCAACAACACAAAACATTAACCGTTTTTCTCTCTCTAGAGTAATGGCAGACGTACTGATCCTTGTCTCAGTTCTCCTACTTGCCGCCGGCACACTCTCGGAACCACCAGAACTTTCGTCAACACCGCCGGAGTTTTCTTCAACCACAATCGGCTGTGCCGACGAGCTGGTGGCGTTCTCTCCATGCCTTCCGTACATTTCTGATCCGCCGAACAATATCTCTGATTCGCCTCCGTTTGAGTGTTGCAATAACTTCGTGGCAACATTAATTGATAATACTGCGATTTGCCTTTGTTACCTCGTTCGTAACCCTCAGATCCTTGGATTTCCTATCAGTTCCGTGAAGCTTTTGTCGCTACCTTCTGTTTGTCCCGTGGAGGAGAAAGAAGGCGTGGGAAATCTATCTCTCGAGTCTCTGTGTGCAGGTTTGGACTCCGTACACATACTATGATCTTCCTGTGACTACACTGAATCGTCTAAATGTACTGAGAAGTTTTCGTTATGGACTGTCTATTTACTTGAAAGTAGATGTTGTCAATCGAGTATGTTTCAAAGTGTCTGATGCTTCGGTTTCAGATACTCAGGCTAATTGTGATTGAATCAATATCTAAAAAATGTATATCTAATGTTTAATCATTTTGATGTGAGGAGAATTAATGTTTAATCATTTTGATGTGAGGAGAATTCTAGCTTACATAATCATGTAGTTTCTACATAAAAATGATTCAATTTAGCTCTAGTCAAATCTCAGTAGATGAAAATTGCCAAACAAGTTGGAACAATTGAGAACTCAGTTACTTATGCACGATTTGTTGAATTTTATCAGAAAGAGGAAATTATGGGTTTGCAAACGATCAGATTTAGACTGATGATATAATTTGTATTGTCAGAGTTTTTGAATGTGCTCTTTACATATATAAGGATGCAATATTTCGTTGAATCTGAACAAAAGATGGTAGTAATCTTCCCATAGAGTTGCGATACAGTTCAATTCCTACCTCACGTTTTGCAAATACTGTATGACTTATGCTTGTTATTTCACTGTATATTATGAAGAGTTGATATTGCTAATACATTCATTTGTGGTTATGAGTAATCTGCACAGATAGCTTGTCATCAAGTGCACACAAAGGAAGAACTTCTCTGTGCATTACTATCAATTAATTACTTTTGTATGTAATAACATTACACATTCTGGAATAGATATTACTATTACTTGCTTCATGTTATTACGGATGTCAAAGATATTTCTAGTAGACATTGTTACAGATGTGAGAAGTTTCACGAATTTTCACTGAATCACCTAATTTGAGAGAAGCTTTTACATGTAATAAGACATTTATTGTGGTAATGATGCATCAGCATGTCCACTTAGTTTATCATGATCTCAAAGTTGCATCGACTTAGAACAGTTGCAACTTAGCCTCTGTGTAAATCCATCGGTAGTAATTACATGACAGTTCCAAAGTGAACACTATTCCAAGCACCAATACCATAATCTCTTTCTCTTTTTCCCATTTGATTTGCTAACTTGATACTTGAGTTTCAGTCACCATTTATGTTATCTGGATTTCTTTAGGCATTAACATATATGAAGTGTTTCATGATATATTTTCAAGAGTTCTGTAATATGTGTCATGTTACACCTGTTCGGTTCAAATATGTTGAGGACCAAAAGTTACATAGCTCACTACACAGAAGATCTTTTAAGAGCATTCAAAGATCAGCCATTTCATTCAGCATCTTCTCAGCGTTAACTATCTCCTATTTCACGACACAGGTTCAACTATGCTGCCTCCTTTTAGATCAATAACAGGTAGTTCTCCTTTGATCTTTTGCCACAACTAAACTGGTGATACTACTTATTCAGAATCTCCTGATCACTTTATTGTGTAAAAATTCTAGCAGAACAGAGGGGTTCAAGTCCAAGACCAAGGCATCCTATGCCCCCTAGTTCAAGTCCTAGACCACCACACATTCCACGACCAGGCAAGTTACTTATCTTCTGTTTCTACAAGCTTATAACTTTGACATTCCAATTGTTCCATTCCATATTGATGATGAATACCTCTCTACCACATAACATTTATATCTCTATGTAACATTTATAAAGTTGATAAATCAAAGCCACGTAAACTGTAGTTCTTAGACGCTTTAAGTACTAGTTCTAATGGACAAAAAAGGAAGGGAGGAATAAATTTTGAAGGTGGAAGTTGATTTTCTAGTAAAAGAAAAATGAATTCTCACTTTATTGCAGGTGATGATGATAACCTTCCACCACAAGATCCACCAGGATCAGGCAGTTTATTACCACCACTCTCTGATGTTGATGATAATCCTACCCATTCATCAGCCACAGAAATAATGTCCGATTACCGTCTATGTCTCTCTGCAATGTTGATTTTCCTGTATCTCTCTTGCGAGCACCAACTTCGGTAATATTGTCTCTTTCATGGTTTCACAAACAGTCAGTTTGATTGGAAGATACTAAGTCAAATCAGAATTCTGTGGATGGATGTAAAACTGTTGGCAAAAGAATTCTCTGTTACATTCCTGGTTTGACATGGCCCTGCTTTAGTATCTGATGTACACATAATCTTCTTAGCCCGTGAATGTAAACCGAGTAATTCTGTGCGAAGGGAAATAATGTAAACACTTATTTTTACTACCAGTTTATTAACTTGCAATGGTGACTTTCTTCCTCTTCCTTTGATCTCAGCTTGATCAGTTGGTGTCGCAATTCAGTGATTTTGATCAATTTACATGTGACGAGAAATATATGTGTACATCAATGCTCTCTTTGTATTAATTACTTCTGAGACGTGCAAGGGCAAACAGGGTTGAGGGGAAAGAGAAGGGAAAAAGGATCAGAATTGTTCTCGTGTAAAATAATTATTTCACGACAATATAGCCATGTTTTATTTATATGAAAAATAGCCAAAGTTTGATAAAGCAGAAGAAGAATGACAAAGAAGACGAAGACGAAAGACAAAGTAGAAGATGATGAAGACACCAACAATAAAGAAGAATGACAGACAAAAAAAATGAAGAGAAAAAACATCTCCAACAGCCATTAATGGCAAAACTGAAAGAAAGAAGAATCATTGATTAATGGTGGGATTGAAGAAACAAGAAGAAGCAACCATTAATTGCAGAATAGAAGAAAGCAGCAGCAGCAATCATTAATGGTCAATCGAAAGGACGAAAAAGCAGCCATTAATGGCTGAATTGAAAGGAGGAAGAAGCAGCAGCAGCCATTAGTGGTTGAATTTAAAGGAAGAAGAGGACCGTATTTGGTCAATTTTGAAAATTGGGGTGAAGCAAATTGGCAAGACCTGTATTACCTACCCGCCTATGTCCATCCATATCAATGAAGAGAGACACATGCCAGCATAAAACAAGGGATAGTTGAAACTTGAAACATAAAACAGTCTCACAACACCAGCTTTTCATCTACCTGACACTCCGAAATAATTGAAACTAAATTCCTTAACACAAATGGTGTATCGATCAAACAGTGATTACTTAAAGTGTCAAGACTTTTCGGCAGTTGTAATGACTGAAGTTCTTTTCCTGGAACATAAGATTCATAGGCTTAAAGAGTAAACATAACACAAAAACAGAGGTTCAGACATTGGGAACAGGGGCATCTTTAACAGATTCGCGCCAAGCATATTCCCTAGCTCCATCCTTGTCGACAATTTTAATCACAAAGTTTGGAGGGGCAACAACCAGCCTAGATCGAATCTCCATGATGCACTTATCTGCCAAGTCAACAGCTTCTTCAACTGTCATGTCCTTCCGGTAGTGCCTATCCATCATGGCGAGAGAGAAATAGGAGCCATAACCGAATGCTGCCTTATCCACCTTGTGAAGAGTAGCAATGTAATCAATGTAATATAGAGAAGGGCCTGTCTCCTTGTCATATCCAGCCAGGATAATGTTCACCATGTACGGATTCTACAAAAACAATCATTTTAGTTAACAAATGTGTACCAGAAAACCAAATTGCACATCAAATTTTTTCAGAACTAAACCTTCAAAGAACAATTATTTTTCCCAGGATAAAACTAACTGCAAGTTATCTTTCCACAACATCCTCCTCTCCGAAACCAGTAATCAAAACAAGGAATTCAAAGTAAATCATAAGGACAAAAAGGGCAGCCGCACTCTACATTTTGTTTTAAAAGCTCCAAATGTTATGGTTAAACAGAAGTGTATCTTCAACCAAAAGCTCTCCTCTTTGTCCTCTTCTCAAGTCAACCTAACCTCAAATGTCATTATTATTTCCATTTGCCCATTTAAGTATATTCTGGTGTGGATAGCACTCTGACCTATATTTATTGGTTTTAAAAGGACTCCTTACAAGCGTTGTTTGTATCATTGATTTATAAACAATAGGTGTATCTTAGCTTGAGCATTCTAGAAATTTTGACTAGAAGTTCAACAAATAGGGTGCACTTAAACATTTCTTCCCTTGAAGTATATCAACTTTTGTCTATTCATCAACTTGCCGAAACTCTAGATAATGCTGAAGCAATTAAAGGTGCATGACTCTGTATTTTGTATCCCCAAGGCCATAAGCAGGAAAATATATTACTATGTTTGCTAACCATAAAGCATCATGAGCTCTAATGTATCGGGAGTAGGTAGAGAATGAATTTTCTTGCAACATTTATCAATCCACTATTCTCCTTTGCTTAAGTACTACTTATTTAAGTGGTGCACATATATATGATAGTTCGTAGTGGTGTGTATTTTGCTAGAAATTGTGGGTTCCCAGATGTCCCCTAATGAATGACAAGTAATTCTTATCTTTCTAAACAGAACCACTTCAAGATTTCTTTTTTTCTGATCAAGAGATAGAATTTAAGAATTTTAAGTGGGCGAATGATTATCAACCCACATCTTCCTCGTGTTCATCCTTCCTCTTTACGTTGGCCTAATCTTAACAACTTCATTTCCAACTGTCGTATACACTTTAACAGCAGTCAGTTGGAGCTAACCTCCTCCCTCATTAAACTTGATTTGGATGGTTGTTCTAGAGGTAACTAAGAATGGAATGCTGGTGCATGAACCATCAAAAACTGTATGGCAGAGAGCAGGTGGTTTTAGTGTAACAGAAACACGTCACTATTCTTTTCATCATACTGCATAACAATGAGATTAGCAAGAACATGTTGAAGCCAAAAGCTGATTTGAATCAAGTGGACGGCAAACCTCATTCCAGTTCAGCTCCTCACTATCCAATAGCACCACTTCACAAGTTTATCAGTTTCAATTTATTATAGTGTTCAAAAAAAAATGAAATTGAAGTGAATATTAAACAGGTGTTATGGTGTCTGCCTAAATGAAAACAATTTAGATATCTAAGTTCAATCTTTCAGGAGCGCTACAGCATATCCTATAGCCTACAGGAATGCTAAGCAATAGGAACATACATACTAAAGCGAAAAGGCAAACTATATCAAAAGTTGCAAGACTGGCAAGGCTAAAAAGAAAGTGAATATTGGCCCTAACGAAATTTACAAAGAAATTATACGATGGATGTTATTCATACAAGATTAGACCAAAAAAACATTGAGGATTGGAAGATTAGGCAAAATTAGAAAAGATTAAAAGTAGTAATTCACATCTGAAAAGAGGGTTCAACAGGCACATATAGAGGATATAATGAGAAAAGGTCACTTAAGTATAGCTTGGTAATGTTTTATGTGAACCTACAAATGCATTAGTATGCATGTGTGATACGATGACGACGGAAGGTGCAAATAGAGAACCAAAATCTAAAATTGTTCTCCTATGGATTTAATCCATGTAGATGATCCTAATTAGTATAACAACTACATCTTAGTTCCAACAATTTGGGATCATCTTTACATCTCTCGAAAAACGACGGTAACAATTAGTCAGGACTAAGACTAGATTGTTGCTAAACCCACACTAAGTCTCACGAGCACAAAAATCTTTTAGTTCGCTGAAAGATTTGTATATCAAGGCAGGAATAGTGTGAGATCTAGAGAAGCTCTAGTTTCAGATAACCCTTTATTTTGTCTTTAAAAACAATTTTTTTTAGTACTGAAATAAAATGGCCCCCAAGAGAGCAAAATGAATGTAGAAAATCCATAACCAAACCCAATAGTTTGGAACAGAAGTTTAGTTGATTGATTCAATTGCTATCACTTAGCGAAGTATACATTTTATAGGCAGACAAGTTCATGCCTCGAAATCTAGTTAGATCTACACGGTAAAAAAGGTTTAACGTGCACGAAATGCTCCCTAATTAGCACCCTGGTAGGGAAAAAGTAGGCACATACTGTAAGCAATTCCTTTTGCATATTCGCAAACAGCCTGCTTTTACTTCTCTGACCCGTGATTTACAAGTCATCAAAGAAGCAATTCTAACGTTTCACTGAAACTTGCCCGATGTAACTTATCTGGTAAATGCGCTAATACTACAGCTAAGCAGGAGATTCATGTTAGGATCAAAATGGTACCTCAACATTGTTTATCATGCAATTATACTCAAAACTGACAGATGGGTTACATAGTAGAGGTTATACTAAGGTGTTTGAACATAGATTGGTTGAAACATAAAAAATAAAAAAGAGATTTTGAAATTAAGGTTAGAAAAATGGTATTTAGAATTGAAGTTGTGTTTGGACATGCATTTCAGTTGAAAAAGTTGGAATTTTGTGAGTCATAACTCATAAGAAAGATTCTACTTGAAACTTGAAAAAATGATTTTCAAAACTAACCAAAAAATCATACCAATGTAGAACCAAACAGTATTTTGAAAAAAGGAAAAAAAGTTCATGTCCAAATGGGCCCTTAGTTTTATACAAGGAAGTTTCTCTACTTCCCAGAACTTAAGTCCTAGCCCCTACTTCCTCGAACAGCAAATTTCATTATCTTCCAGGTTCTGAAAGTGAAATGTTAAATTTCAGTCGACTCTGTCACCAAAGAAGCAAACACAAGATCTTGTGAAACTAGAAGTGCAATCAAATCCTAATAGCGAAGATGTATACAAAAACAAACGACAGAGTTTTAACTACATTAGATGCTATACGAATTGTTGCTGCAGTAGATACTTTGAAACACAAGTTTGATAGTATAACACTGGGAGCGACAACCCCGTGCCATTTCCAACAGTATGTCATGCCTGGATAAATATGCAGAATGCCATGGCTTAGACACAACAACAGTAACTCACTATTAGATAGAGCAGAATACTTAGGAACAATAGCATAGGCCAAACTTACTTTTCTCACTCCAATTTTCTTATTCCTAATCCATGCAATGTCAATAGAAAACTAGAGGAAGATGCTTAATTACTTTTACATCAACAACATATCAAATGAGATCCCACAAGTGTTGTCTGGGAAGAGTGAGTTGTCCGCAGACCTTATCCCTGCTCATGTGAGGCTTAATTACTTTTTCAACTGCTCAAGTAACTAATTTGCACTTCATCTAGTACTCTACAAATCAGGAGTCTTTCTTAGTCAGGTCACAGAGATGTATATCAGCATACAAAGTGCAAAAACCTTTCAAACTTCTCTAGCTTTACGGAATCATGAAATGAAATGAGCCTGAATACAAAAGAACTATTTCAAAGGATTCATTCAGCCAACTCAACTAGATGGAGTTCATATATACTTGATTATTGTTTACTTGATCCTTAATTAATTGTCTGACTGAAGTATCAAACCCTAATTTGACATTTTGGGACTTCTAAAATTTAAAACCCTACAATTGCACCCAAAAAAAAACAGATGCTCAAATCATCATGTAACTACAAAATCAAAACCCTAGGATCTAAAACCAATACCTTACGCAAAGCTGTAGCAAGCTCGCCTCTTGTGAAATTAGCTGCAGCAGCTGTAGTCAACGGAATACCATTACGAAACTGATACAAAGCCACATTTTTCTGCACATACTCCGTGAACTGAGCTCTGTAAATTCACCGAAAAATTCAACATACAAATAAAAGTTCATAAAATCGAACAACACAACTATTAAATGTAAATAAAAAAACCAACAAACCTGTCTCCGGCTTCACCGCTTGCTCCCATAAGCTTATGAGAATCGAGAATCATGACTTTGTCTTCATTGGATTTGTGAACCAGTATACTATGCACGGCGGAGGAGTCCGCCACCACCAGTGCGAAACCATTTCCGACCATTCCGAACACACACTCCATCTTCTTCTTCTCGAAAGTTCTATAGATCGTTCAGATCTTCCTTCTTCAATTTTAGATAAGAAGTTGCAGAGATTTCTTCTATAAGAGCTTCGAGGGCGTCTTGGAGAACAAGTAGAGTATTTTTCTTCATATTTTAAGCTAATTGCATTTTCATCCATCTATTTTGTCATTATTACTAGATTATATCTTATAGTTTTCTAGTTTGGAAGTCTACTACACCAACTTTTGTTTATTTCTATTATTTGACTTTAGTTGAGCTTTACAACATTTCAAATTTGATTATCACACCATCCTAAATTGTTATACGTATGCATTTCCTTAAATAGAGAGTTAGCGTCTTCAATAAAATGTATCTCACTACCATAATAATGGATACCTTGATATTTCATTTTGATTTCCTTATTTGTTAGCCATGTTTTTCATATATCTCATGAATAAAACTTTCTCTAAAATTTGGAGGTTAAATATTACTACATTTATTTGTCAAAAACTTCATAGGTTGAGAAGATCATACAACTTAGCAAATATTATGTTTATTTGTTATAGAGATTTTTTAACAACTAAATGTTAAGGATGTAACAAATATTTATATAATCATATCAATGGTACAATAATCATGATTATTGGTACAAAAAAAAAAAAAGATCATGTATCAACCATGTGTGGAGTTAGGATGGCAAAGCAGGTTCATTCAAACCTTCTTCTTTCATGTATATGTATATTAGATGTTGAATTTTCTTGTCATGTGTTTACCTTTCTGCTTTATAATTTTTTTTAATTTAATAAAAAATTCTAACTACTGATATTAATCCTAGCATTAATTATTCTTATCTCTTTTAATCACCTGTTTTTATAAGAAAAGATAAATCAAATCGTCTTTCAATTACTTCTTATCCGACTTTAACAAAAAAATCTTTTTCAACTTCAACCAAACGCTCATTTAACATGCACTATAAAGATCGAAATTACAAATAACTAGAATTTGTTTAAGAGAGAAACCAAACAACGAAGTCGGTTATTATAACATATCCATTGAATAGATACATCCAAATATTTCAAACACATAAATAATAGAGTACCATCTTTTCTTTCACTCATGGACATATTAGACTAGTTATTCCAAGTAATTAAAGAGCATGTGGAGGTTCTCTAGGACAATGAGGTTCACCGCGGGGAGGACAAGGTGCTCCATTAGCCATTTCGCATCGACAACGCCAATAGAAGAGTCTGGCTTTAAACATTCTACGAAAACTGTTCCAATACCTCGATAACATGGACGACATGTTTCATAGCATGCGTGTATGTCTGGACAACCCCCTGTTATTATTTATACTCCGCATCCATCCACCCTTCCTCCAACAATCTCAAATTAATAAGCATTACTAATTGATAACTTGATTTTAAAAAAAAAGATACTACTAGCTAGTTTTCCATCAATCTCGGATGGAGCCAAAGATTCACTATTTTTTGCCATTGGGGTATGATGGAGTAAAGCAAGATGACTCTTTAAACTGCCTGATTCTATCTCTTTTCGTTCCGTTTGAAGAAAGGAAGGATCCCAAAGAATCGATCTTTTTTTCGTTGTTGAATCTCTCTTTGATTAATCAATGTGTGATATTCCGAATCCTCATTACTAATGGAATCCAAATGATCTCTGGATTAATCAGAAGATCCTTTCAGTTGGCTAGAATCCGTTACTTGAACGAAACCAGATCTTGTGGAATCATATTGAATATTTGACGATACATTCTGTACCTTGCTAAAAAATCGATCCTTGTTTACCAACCACACATTGTCTAACCAAATCCAATTCTCTCTCGATACGTTCCTCAAAAAATCCGATTCGGGCATTCTTCCCCTAACTAACGAAGAGATCTTGGCGAAATTGCCACATATGAAATTCCGGTCGGAATAGGTAGTTCAATTCCTTCCCTTAGAACCGTACTTGAGAATTTCTTACCTCATACGGCTCAATCGGTATCTAATGAATTCAATGGTTCCAGTATAAATGAAAGAAAAAGAAAAAGGAATGACATCCCCCCTTGCCCCGCAATGGGCGGGAGCCTTTCAGGCATTGGGGTAATGTTTTTTGTTTTGATACTACTAGCTAGTAGAGTATATATGTATGTACTTATTTTTTGCAAAAGTTATGTGAAAATTGTATAATATTGGAAATAAAAATTGAGCTAGGTAGTTTAACTACCAACAAGATGATTTGAGTTGGATCAAATTTAGGCAGGGTACTTTTATTTTAAAAAGAATTAATCAAATTCAAGAATTGAACTTTTCACGAGTTAAAATAGGTTGATGGTACTAACTCAATGCACCTATGTGTGTTTACCTGAAAAAAGATAAAGAAGAATGAGGAAGACTGGAGTTGTATTTTTGATATTTTTCATACTTAAATTAGAGAATCAAGAATGGACTAATATGAATAAAATAATTGGCTTCGATACGACTTGTTTTTCTTTTTCTTTATGTTAAATGACTGACTTTTTATTAGATGCAAGCAGATATATTGTCATTAATAGGGGATATATTGTCATGAATTCATGTTAATTTGAGTAAAATAATGGAAGAAAAGACATAACGTAACTCATAAGAAAATGTTGTTATTTATTATTTCAAATTAACGCCCAATATAAATAAAGGATATATTGTCATTAAGGGTGAAAATCATTGTCACCCAAATTTTACTTTAAAAGACAAATTCCTTTTTCAAATGTGAAAAGTAATCAACTCCCTCACCATCCCACCTCCCCTCCTCCATTC
>JAABOM020000110.1:23285588-23297306 GCA_011800125.2 Solanum clarkiae
TGACATGATATTTAAGAACAAAAGGAAGACTTTTAAAGCTTGTAGTCTAAAATCATTCTTAGATATTTGTGTGACTGAGAATCATTTCATTAAGGGTAAAAAAGAAATTTTAAAGCTAAATGATTTCCAATTAGAGTAAGGTGACATTTTTTTGGGGACGGACCAAAAAGGAAAGGGTGTCACATAAAATGGGACAGAGGAGACAGATAATAAAGGATAAATTACGTAATTAGGGGAACGTATTTACATTATACCACTATAGTTTGAAAACATTATAATTTATAATTATAGTTAGGATTTTATTGTTATTTTCTTTCTCCTCTCTTCCTCTCTCACATCTTTCTCCTCTCTTCCTTTCTCCTCTCTCTCTCCAATTTCTTGCCACATATACAAATACATATGTATTCCAGCTGTATATATACAATTATTTTGACAAATATACATATTCAATTCGGCAAATATACATATGCAATTCGCCTCTCTCCATTCTCTGTCCTCTCTCGCTCGCCTCTCTTCTCCCTCTCTCAATTTTGCTTGTCAGATATACAAATACATATGTATATTAGTTACACATAAATAATTATTTGACAAATATATATATACAATTCACATCTCTGTACTTTGTGCACTCTCTCATTCACCTTTCTCCTTCCTCTCTCGATCTCGCTCGCCTCTCTCCTATGTAGCTACAAATCGTAATTTAAGTAAACTATAACTATTTTTTCCTTATTATATTTTAAGTATTTTTTTTTTTTGAAAAATCTTCATAAATAGACACTGCTAAAAAAATTCAATTTGCGATAGATTGAATATTTTCGTATATGATTAAAGTGAAATTTAGAGATGTTTGAATAAACACAAATTTTATTTCTATCTTACAAAAGTAGAGTTGAGATTTGCAATAGACATTTGGCTTAAAAGAAGTGTAATCTCTTTTGACTTACTATTAACAAGCCATAATTGTCACATTATGGAAATGTCACAAAGAGAGCAGTAAACTAAGGTTAACTAACTAAATTATCCTGATCCTAGTCCCAAGTTGGAACCAACCAATTTTGTTCAGACCAAACTTTTGTAAATTCTAAATTCAGTAAATTAAAGCAAGGTATGTCACATCTTTAGGGTCCTCACAGTCAATAACAAGTCATATCAACTCTTTAGGACCATTAAAGAAGTCATACAATGGGTGCCCTTTATATTATTCCCCCTCAATATCTTCAATTTCTGCATGGTTTTGATATCATGTTAATCATTCTAAGCATTTAAATCAAATCCAAATTGTAACTTCAAGTTTCATGATATCTTTTGGAAACAAACAAATTTCTTGTAAAAAGGCTAAAGTTGTTCGGTATGAAACTCAAAAAGAAATGTGTACTTATTAAAACACGTAAATAAATTATAACAATAATAACATATTCAGTAAAATTCAAGAAGTGAGTCAAGAATAAAATGTACGTAAACATTACCACTACCTCATAGAGATAGAGGGATTGTTTCTAAAAGACCCTCATCTAAAAACTACCATCCCCAAAGACAGAAAATACTAGACATGAAACCAAACGACTAGAATAGAAAGCAAATGAAAGTCGCCTATCGCCCCATCCCAGTTTACATCATTTATAGATCCTGCCCCTTTGCCTTAGGCTTCTTAATGTCTTTAATTTAACCTCCATCCAACCAAAATCTAACTATCCACATAAACACTTAGCAAAGCTTTGATCAAAAATTTGGATTGGATTTTAAAAATTCATCTTCAAATATTTATTTGATCATAAATTTTAAATCAAATTTTAACAAATTTATCTTCAGTAGATTTTCAAGTTTAAATAGTTTTTGGAAAGAAATTTCACTTTTCACTCCAAAAGATCAATTTTTTTTCAACTAAAATGCATGTCCAAATACAACTACCTTCAAAGTTCTAAGAACACAACTTCAAAAACTCATTTCAACTTTAAAATTACTCATTTCAACTTTAAAATTTATGATTAAACGATAGCTTAGATTCTATAAAGCTAAGGTCTTTTGGTTCTGTCACACCTAGTGGTAAACAAAAACTGAAAAATTATTTACCATTTCCCACTAGAGACAATAAAAGAGAAGAATGTGAACTGTATTTTTCCAAGAATAAAGTGCTTCTGAATCAAATATTACTTTATCTGTTATCTCTGTAAACTTGTCTACTTACTTTATCTTTAACCTTACAGTAGAAGAAAAAAAAACAGAAAAAGCCTAATACAATGAGTAAACCAAGAAAAAAAAATAAGTAGTACTACTTTTCAGGTAAATCATTGGCAAAGAACAGTTAAATAAATAAATGTTTTTTTACTAGTATCACGTTTGTAATTGAGTATACATCAGATGATCAGAATCATTAAATACAAAAGGTTTAAAAAAAAAAAAAGAAAAAACTCAAACATGATTATTTTTCACTCATGCTCTTCTTGTCATTGAATCTCTACTTAAATAAAAGAATCTTGGGAACAAAAATCATTGTCATTTCCCCATTTGGCATTTTCTTGCAACTCTTTTGGTCTTTAGCTCATCCTGCAAATACATTGACAAAACAGTTACATATATAGTAACAACAACAACATATAGTGTAATATCCGAAGGTAGAGTATACGCAAATCTTACCCCTACCTCGTGGAGGTAGAGAGGCTGTTTGAAAGACCCTCGGATTAAACAACAACAACATATCCAGTGGAATTCCATAAGTGGGGTTTGGGGAGGGTAGAATGCACGCAGACCTTACCACTACCTCATAGAGGTAGAGAGATTGTTTTCTGAAAAACCCTCGTATCAAGTGTAGCAAATCAAAGTATAGAGAAAACAAGTCAGCTATAGCTAATAGTTTGTCTAGACAAGTAAATCTGAAGTGAAGTAACATTACCTTGTAGAAAAGATGATAGCGATGCCAAAAGAGGCGTTGCCATGGGGAGTTTGTTAATTAACAAGTCGAGTTATGCTCTTACGTTCAACTGAAATGTATATGTAGTCCACGCGACCACGCCAATGCAAAGTTAAGTTAGTCATCAAAATTTTGAATATACACCTGGTCAAAGAAAGAGGATGGAGATTTAACAGAAGTGAAGGTGAAACCTGCAGAATCAAGAAAAGGATGAAAGAGGAGGAGGACTAACCTTTTTTAGTTAGTGGGATAAGGACGGTCCCAAGCGCCCTTCAAGTTTGAGTTTCGTCAAAGTGGCTCCCGCCTGAATCTGGGGACCAAAAGTGAATAAAGATCAGGACCACTCAATAGTTGGTCTGGACGAAAAATTAGAGGTAAAAACAATCGCTGGAGAGACCAAGGGACACAATGATAGGGCCATTGAAGAAATACTGTATGCTAAAAACAAGAAATGAATTTGTTATTAGAAGAATCCTATGAGGAATCTTGCATATTTTAGAACAAGCAAACATTTTATGCCTGTTGATGATAAGTGCATATTTCAACTTTCTTCACAAAGTTACAAAAGACTCGTTTAAGTTTGGGGAAAAGAATTCAGTTCTTCTTTCTTCACATGCCGCTTCATGCATCAAACGTAAAATACAACAATAGCAACACACCAAGTGAAATCCCACAAGTGGGATCTGAGGAATGTAGAGTGTATGCAAACCTTACCACTGCACCTCATAGAGGTAGAGAGGTTGTTTTCTAGGAACCCTCGTACGCATCAGAAGTAAAATAAAGGAGAAAAAGTTGTGTTTAGCAAATCAATGATTTCATGTAGAGACATCGATAATAACATCCTAATAAATAAATATAGTCAAGATTTTGGGAGCATACCGAAAGCTGAGGTTTGGTATCCTCCATTCTCCTTCAAAAGAAGCAGAGTTCTGTATAGCCATGAGAATATGGCAACAGCTCCTCCACCTCAATTCTCGAGCTTGAACAACTCATACTTTTCCTCAATCTGCTGGGGACCGACTCCACTTCAGCCCAAAAGACACTGGAAACGGGTCTATGATCTGAAAATCTAGACTCTCCACGAACATAAGATAATTGCTGTAGACCACCTCCATGCCACAATATCCGATCACACCTTCAAATACAAAAGGGAAAGGATCAGTTCTAGTCTCAATAAATAAAATAACCATTTTACCGATAAAGAAGGCATTGTCATTTGATTTGTTTATTTATCTTAATACTTCTTGATATGAGATATTTCGAGATTTCAAGAAATGATGTTTGACACTTTAAAGAAAAAGCAGTACCATGCAGGCGTTCGTCGTTTCTCTTTTGGGTGCATATCATCTCCTGCATACCTATCTGAATTCCTTGAATATTTATATGTCGGTGGGAAATATATCTTCCCTTCTTTCCATCCCACAAAAACCCGACCTTGTCTTTGTTCTATGCGCAGCTGTCAAGAAAACTCAAACAAGATCAGTCCAACATTGTCGTATGATGAGAGTTACAAACTGATTTTAACAAAAAGAATGGATAAAAATTCTACTCAAATTGTGAAAATACCTGGTCCTTTTCCAATAAAGCTCTCCAATTTTGCATCTCAACAAGTGCTTTGGCAGAACGGTAAGAGAGTGCAATTCGATAATTTAGATCCCCTAGCCAAATGATTCGGCTAAACAAGAAAGGATAATTATTAGAGAATGTAAATATTTTCATATGTTGGATGAAATCAAGTGGACAGTCGAAATTGATCATACATTCAATGCCACAGTAAAACAAGAGAATTGGTTAGTTATAGTTCTACAGAACTAATTGTATTAAACTTTCTTCCTTCCATTTTCGCACTTTCATGAGCTTGTGTTCAATATCATTGGTAATGGAAGAACTACAAAGCGAAAAGCGGTCTTACTCGTGTTCGAGGATATTTTCAGGGGACTTCTCTTCATCTGCACCATTTACTCGCGGAAACCTTGTTTTCTTTAGGATCTCCATAAAATCTGCATTTCTTCGTAACTCGTCACCCTCTTTCTGACCAGAGGTTAAGTGAGTGCACACAAAGCAAAAGCTTGTCTGATGCAACATCATACTTACTGAAATAGAACCCTGCAAATTTGAGAAACGGAAAAACATGTTATGTATGCTTTTCCATATCATCAATAAGTAGAAACAACTTAGTTCAGCCAAAAAAGACCAATTCTTCCCATTTAAAATTACCTTATTCCCAAGATAACCCATCAACCCTCTGCCAACACATGATACTTTCATATTCCGGACGTGTTCCCGCAATTCACTTCTTACCCATACAGTAAGAAAAATGCCAACCATCTGTTTACTGGCTACCAAACAGTATTTTGAGTTTCTAGGCATTCTGTTACTACCATCTTCTGCACCGGTCACGGGTGAAAACAAAACAGTACTTGGTGAATCTCCAGGACCGTAATCATCATCTGAAGAGCCCCATCTGGAGAAATCACTAGGTCTCTGTCCCCAAGAATAGTCACTTGGCCTATGAGCAGATGAATAATCACTTGGCCTGTGACCAGAGGAATAGTCACTTGGTCTGTGACCGGAGGAATAGTCGCTCGGCCTGTGACCAGATGAATAATCACTTGGACGATAACCAGAAGAATAGTCACTTTGCCTGGGACCATAGTCACTAGGTCTGTGCCCCCATCTTATGTTAGGATCAAAATCACTCTGTCTGTGTCCAGAAATTACTCTATCACACACGCTGTATCGCCTATCAAGGCGAGGTTGCGAGATGGATGGATCATTTTCCATTCTCCAACATTGAGGAGTCTGAAATGACCGACGAGGAAATAAAGATGATGCCTTGCGTCTACCAGACCCCTCAAAATCAGCATTCCATTCAGCAACTGGATCGGGCACAGGAGAAGGAGTATAGCAGCCACTACTACCTCCACTATTACCAGGACCATTGTTAAGTGTTTTTCGGATCAAAGAGAGCCATTTTTTCGCAGGTCCATTGTCTTCAGCTCCAAGAATATTACCAGCATTTAGAGGAACTATTTCTTGAAATCTGATCGTAAAATCACATTTTTGTTTCAATTAGCTACTATAAAGGACAAAATCCGTAACGATACATAATGACAAATCTTAAAACTCATACCCAAGTACATAGATATCTGCAGGTGGTGCTGAATGAAGCCAGTCATCTAGATTCAAATTACTTGATGGCGATTTTCCACCCACATTCCATGTAGCAACGAAAACACTGCCAAGAACGAAACACAACCATGCTTTTACCCCCCAAAAAAGTGACAGACTAGAAAGACACAGAGATTCATGAAGAGTACAAACCTGTAGTTGTGTACATTTATAATCTGAGGGTGATCAAGATCGGCTCTTCCTCGTCGGGGACGCTCCATACTCCGTGAGGAATTCGATTTTTCTACTTATTTGAGAAGGCAAGGTGATATGAATTAGCTTAATAATCAGTAAATAACAAACTTGTACATGCTAGACTGGAAACTGTATTCATTTACATTCACCAGTACCCTGTCACTAACCTGTTTTAGTTTTCTTAATCGTGCAATGCTCCCTCTCCGAGATGCTTGTTCTCCACTCGTCGCAACCTAAACAACGAGGACATTCATTTATGCTTCAATTCACAGTAAGTGTATGCAAACAACAACAACAACATACCAGTGGAATCCCACAAGTGGGATCTGGAGACGATAGAATGTACGCAGACCTTACCACTACCTCATAGAGGTAGAGAGACAGTAAGTGCACGCAAACTTGGTAAAATCAACCACATACTTCATCAATATAACTAGCAGAAATTGAAATGATTTGAATTTGACTTAATCTTGATGGCATTTTGAGATACTAATTAGGGAAAGTAGCCATCAAATTCAGTAATAATGTGAGAAAAAAGACTTATTTTATTGATCCTCCAATTTGAAAGCTAAGGCATTTCCTTCAATTATAGAATTTCAGTGTCCTGTTGAAATTTTACTATTACCCTTGTAATTTTCACATCATAATACTAAGACAAAATAAGAGATTTCCCATCTACCCATCCACCTCCAAACTGAAATAACAAACAGACAAAGAGAAAATAAAAGATTCACCTAAATTTATTAGCAGCAAGGAGATAATTCAAGTGCTCATAATTTTAAGAAAACCCCAATTCACCATAGAAAAAGATGGTTTTTTAAAGCACAAAAGCTGAGGAAATTAGATTCAAACCTCCATAAACAACTTCATCAGACTGGAATTCTTCAGTTTTTCCCTTAATATTGAACCATTTTCTGACAAGTTTCTTTGACCAGGAAAGCTTCAGCAATCAAAAACAAAATGTGTCAGCAAAATGAAGACTTGGAGGAATGCAAAAAATAGAATTCCTAAAAATTACAATTTCCAAGAAAAATGAAAGCAAAGAGGAAAGAAGCTTAAGATGAGTATGTAATTCACTCATTCACCTTGCTTTTTTTGGAATTTTCATCTCTCATTGTTTCACTATTCCTTCATGCACCCTTCTTCTTTCTATACTTCCCCACCTTCCACTTCCCACAACTTCCAAATTACACTCACAACCATACAAATAAAGAATCAAAAACCAAGAAAGCTCAGAACTTTATCAAGAATCACTCTTTCTTCTTCCTCTTTGATAGACCAAATAGTAAATGGGCACTCCTCAAATCTTGGGTAGCTCCTAAAAAGCACAAAGATTGTTCCTTTCTTGTTCAAAATCACTCTTCTGGTATATAGGTATTATTTTTTTTACCCAAAGATTTAAGACTATATAGAAGAAAGAAAAAGGGGGGGGCTTGAAACAAGAGACAACTACACTACTTTAAGTTAAGCACAAGACAATGTAGGCCAAAAATAGATAAAAAATTAAAGAAAGAAAAAGAATGAGAGAGAGAAAGCAAAAGGGGGTCCTTCTCTTCTTTCTTGAAACAAAGCCTCGTTCTTAGTAACCAGCAAAGTAAAGAATTTGAACAGAATAAAGTGCACACAAACAATGAAGACTGGTTTCTTGCTTTTTTTTTTTTTTTTTAATTTCTTTGTTTTCTTTTAACACCAAAACCCAATGCCATATGTCGTTTTGATGTGATTTGGTGAGTAAAACGACTTGGTCAGATATACTAAAGATGTGCTCCTATTGGTCAGCAAAAGTTGGAAGGTGGAAGAAAGATTTGGTTAGACTAAAACTACCCCTTCTTTAGAAACAAAATTTCTTTGGTCATACAAAATCAAAGTTGGAAATAAAATAAAGGCAAACTTAAAGAAGGCAAATAAAGATAAAGGCACAATGTGATGTTGTTGTTGTTGCAGTAATAGTGTGAATTATTATTCTCTGTCACATATATTACTACCATCTTATTTTCCTTTTTCTTAAAAAGATAATTATGATATTCGGGTTAGTATATACAAAATATCACATATCACATATATTTTTCTTTTAAAAAAAATCATGACATTCGGGTCAACATGTGTAGAATATCACATATCACATGCATTACTACCATCTATTTTTCCTTTTCTGAATCAGAACATACAGAATTTACGTATCACATGTGTCACTTATCATTTATCTTTTCCTTTGTTGAATGTGGTGTTTGAATCAACGCCTACAAATTATCACGTATCACATATATTATTATAGTTTTCCTTTTTTCAAACCTTTTTTACTAATCATGATGCTCGAATTGATTCACACATATCTCGCCAGAATAAATGAGAAAAGATCACTTATTAGGAGTAATATTTTTCTATCTTTGCTGAAAATTGAATTTGAAACGGGGATTCAACCTATTTCATTTATCAGTATGTGGTACCCTTGGTTGCTCAGCATATACAGAATATCACGTCTCACATATGTTACTATAGTTTTCCTTTTCTTTTAGACATTTTTACGAATTATAGTGCTCGAATTAATTCGCACATATCCGACAGAATAAATGAGAAAAGATTACTTATTAATATTTCTTATCTTTGCTGAAAATTGAATTTGAAATCGGAACTCAACTTATTTCATTAATCAACAAATTGTGCCCTTGGTTGCTGAGCACATACAGAATATCATGTACCACATACATTATTATAGTTTTCTTTTTTTATTAATCGCACATATCTCGACAGAATAAATGGAAAAAAATCACTTATTAGAGTAATATTTTTTACCTTTGCTGAAAATTGAATTTGACATCGGGACTCAATCTATTTCATTGACCAATTATGTTGTACCCTAGGGTGCTTTTTTTGTAAACCTATTTATTTATTTGTGTTCCATTAAATCTGTTTGCTTTTTGTTTTTTTCTTCTTTTTCTTGGGCTTTGTTCTTATTACTACATGGAAGGAATGTTTTAGGGAAGGAGGAGTTGTCAATTGTTTGTGAATAAAGGAATGCCCCTCTTACAGGCTTTCTGTGATTTAGTACTTTTCTTTTCTTTTGTTTATAAAAAACACTATACACTATACAATATTAAGATATCATTTTTTTGTTAACTTTTTAATGAAGTGTGTGAATCAATGCACATATATAGTAAATGTCGTGTAAATCATCAATGTCTAATGACTCTTGTTGTTACAATGATTAATTTAGTATTAATTATGATGTAGAAATCAATGTGTAACGACCCGATACCAACACTGTGAAGTAGTGCGTAATGTAGTAGTGCGCAGTGTCTAGACTGTGTGCAGACGCCTGGCTTGCTAGAACTCCCACATCCGAAAAGAGAGGGGAGTCCTGGGCTATTTAGTGAGGAACCGGTAGCTTAACATGTGAGGCGCCTTTTGGGGCTTTCCCCCCAAGGGGACAAGCGCCTAGGCTATGTGCGGACAAAGCGGACAATACTTCACAGTGTTAGTGCCGGATCGTTACACAGTGGCACAAAGAGGGATAAATTTTAATAATCATCTCGTTAATTAAAAAATGTTTAATTAATTATCAACTTGATCTTCTACCTACAAAGTAGTCTGATAGTAGAATCATTACTAAGACAAATAATATCATAAAAATGAATTTGACATCAATAAAAAAAAATTATACAATAAAAATAAACTGAATCGATATTTAATTATTTATCTATAAAAAATCCACTCACATATCTTTTGAGGCTTCCCCCTAATCACCATAACTTTGTGATAATGTATATTTTCTAAAACTAGAATGTTTCACAAAATAATGTATCATTTACCATTTGCCAATAATCCTAGATCCCTCCACGTATAAAATACTATATGTAGGAGAAAAAAAAAGGTTTTAGGTAAAGATGACAAGTCAAGTGCACCAAAAGATTATCAAGTCAAGTGCAACAAAAGATTATCAATTTTAATTTCTTTTTATTATTTTTTTATTTTTTAATTCAATTCTGATTTCTCAATTATTAATATTTAGTTAGCGTTTAATTATAAATTTTAAATTAATTTTAAAGATTTATCTGTCAAAGTTTATTTGGCCAAGATATTCGAAGAGATCTTGAAAATATAATCTTTAAATATTTTAAAGCTCTCAAAAATTGATATGCTTATATCAATTTTGAATTTCTAAGACTTCCATGATAGTTCCACTCCCAAAATTTAAATTAATATAATTCAAATAAAACACATGTTCAAAAAAATTTTTTTTGATTTTTTCTAAAGAGAAAACTTCAAACTCCATAATCAAATAGAAGCTAATTTAATTTCTAAAAACTTTATACAAAAATAGTTTCTGAAAAAATAGTTGTCATTTAATTACTAGATCGATTGGTAAAGATATATATGTGGGAGGAGATTCAAATATTATTCTCTTACTTTCCTTGTGATCTTAACACATTTTCCTATTTTATGTTCATCTTTAATTTTTATCTTTTAAGGTAAATAATTTTTTTGTAGAATATACATTTTGGTTTTTTCTTTCTTTTTTTTTTTTTGGCATTATAATCTCAAATTATGTCGCCTCTTTTGAAGAACTTATACTCAGCCAGACATAAATTTTATTTCTAAAAAATTAATTCATTTGAACGATGAAAATTAAAAATCAACTTATTTAAAATAAAAACCACGCAATTACTTCATATTAATAAATGAAATGAACATTAGGATTTCTTTGTAGGTCCTATGCAACTAGATTATGAGAGCGGTTTTACACTGATAGATCGCTCTCATAGTCATGATTATTAATCAAATAATTAGGTCAAATTTATGGACCCTCAGATGAATAGATCAAGATGTTATATATAAGAAGAGTGACGATCAATATTTGATAAATATATTTTTCTAAAAAATAAAAATTAAGTTTGAGGCTGAAAATAGGTACCGTGCCGTGGGAGACACGGGCAGCTGTCTGAATTTAGGATGTTGTGGTCCTCTTTTACATTACACATAAGCCGCCAAGGTTCGTAGGGTTCCAATCCTAATTAATTTTTGACTGGTGAAAAAATAAAACTAATGGATTTATAGCTTCCTCTTTGGGAAGGTGACTGATCATATTATAAGGATTTTTCATTTCTCAACTGAAATTATTTAATTCTCAATTTCTTTTTGAGAAATTTTCACGGACAATTATTTGTTATGCCGAAAAATGGCTTTTTATGAAAAAAAATAAAAATCGATTTAAGACTCAATTTATTTGAGGAAAACCAATTTTTAAAAAGAAAACAGAGTCGCCACCTAATTTTAGGGATGATTAGGAAACCAATAAAATATTTAAAAAGACCTAACAGAAAAATCTTTTTAAAATCCAGAGAAAGGGGTTCAGGTTCATATTTTTACTTCGAGAAGGTTTTACGCACTCGAAATGGCTGCTAAATGCAGTTATCCGACGATTAAGTGATTGACTAACTTTGAAA
>JAABOM020000110.1:23306199-23327355 GCA_011800125.2 Solanum clarkiae
ATTAGATAGTCAAGTCAGGAAACTTCGAAACAAGGATGTAGTCTCAGTTAAAGTGTTGTGGGGGTTGTTGAGTATGTAGGGACCATGGATATAAATGGATGCATGGAAACCAAAAAATAAAATAAAAATGTATTTTTCCTGACTAAAACGTACATCTAAATATGATACCGTACAAATTGCAGCAATTGACCTTAGTGTAATTTCAATGACTGTAAAAAGATCTAGTAAAATAGTTAAAATGTTACTAGCTAGTAAAATATTTTTCAGCTGTAGGGTTTGAACCGATCTCGACCATCCAAAGCACATGATCAATTTTCACGGTGAAATAATTGACCTAATGAATTTGAATGCATGTCAGGTAGGTCTAATATATAATATAGTAAAAATGCTCTCTTATTAGTGGTAGAATCATCTTTGTTCAATTCGTTGAAAAACTATATTGTATTGAATAAATAGATAGAAAAGTTTTGCCGAATATATGTAATTTGTTGAGAGCCTTTAATTAACTGGTTTTAGTATTTACTTATTCATATTTTGATTTCCTTAATGAAAATTCTGATTATGTTATTGTCTGATATATCTAGTGAAATATTCTTCATTTGTAAGACTTAAAACGCAAAACTTCTAATTAATTAATTAAGAGTGAAGATCTCAACCGTTCTAATGCACGATCCCTCGATGATACAATAATTAATTGACCTATATATAAATCTTGTAGACCGTGAAAATTGATTCTACAAGCTATAAACTAGCTTAAATCACTAGAAATCTCTGTAAAAGAAAAAGTTGTAGTGAGATCACATATATAGGTCCAGCATAGTCCTCCTAATGTTGAATTTAATAAAAGGCTAATGAATAGAAATGGAGTCGGGGATTTCTAACTCTTAACTTACTCCTACGACCTTCTTTTCATTTGGTAGGGCATGTAAATAAAATCTCATGAGTACTTTTTGAGGTATCTAGTTAGACCCCCGAGCAAAAGAGATTCAGTTTAGGTTAATATTCTTAATGATGAATCAATCATTCAATATCTTGTTCAGTTTCATCCAAGCTCGATTTTGTCTAATTTCTTCATGAAAAAAGCAGAAGCGATTGACTAGCCACTATATCTGTAGATCCCACCAAATCATCCATATATATATATATATATATATATATATATATAATGTTGTGCAGGTGATGGAGACAAATCATTGAAAGTTGAAAGTAGTGCAGGCTTATCTAAAATTTTCCCTTTTTTGGGGGTTAAAAGTTAAAAATAATAGTGAATATTTGAGTAAATATGGAGAACCTTACCCAAAACTTGGAACTTGGGATAACCAAAATCACAAGTTATGATCCCATATACTCATTGCAAGATTTTGGCCCCAAAAAAGGTTGTAATAATTAGGCAATCACCTAACACTATTCAATGTTCTTCACATGATCTGGACAAAAATATTAAGGGGTGTGTTTGGTACATCTTTTTTGGTTCACTCTGAAGCTGCATTAATTAAACTACCATTTGTAAAGATCTTGCACTGTATATATAACTGTATAAGGTACTGTGCGTTGCATCGGATCATATAGAAGTAGTGCATTATAATTTTGGAGCCTCCGTCGATTGTCGAACTCGTAAGATCAAATTTCAATTCCCTAATGAGTCTGGGAGGGTAGCAACTTTTCATGTAAGTGTCGATTTATTTCTTTTGTTAAGGCCCGTAAGATGATTTCCAAGGGGTGTATCTACCACTTGGTGAGGGTCAAAGATGTTTCTTTCGAAGTTCCTTCTCTTGAGTCAGTTCCTGTTATAAGTGAATTCCCTGATGTCTTCCCAAATGAGTTATCGAGTGTCCTTCCCGAAAGGGAGATAGATTTTGGTATAGATTCTTTACCCGATCCGAAATTGATACTCGCAACAGTATTTTTGAAGATTTCAAGACCTCGTCAACATAATAATTACTTGACCATATATGGAGGGCATAACATGGATAGGGTTGCAAACACAATTCATTTGGAACTAGAAAGTCATGCATAGATTTCACATTTATTAAGATGCAACTTATAGGGGTTGCAATCATAGTTCAGTATCCATAGATTTCACATTAAATTGTTTTAACTTACTTATAATGTGACATATATATATATATATATATATATATATATATATATATATATCCAATTAATCTCGAGTATTACTATTATCATAGACTTTGTACTTGTGGTAGTTTTTCCCATTCACCACCTTTTGTTGGGTGCATGTCCAATCAAAGCCCATATGTAACATCCATCCTTTCATTGTCCAAAATTTATATTATTGGATTATGTTATTCGTTGTATCGATTATTTGTCTTATTTTTAATATTATTAATCTCAATTTCTATGGAGGGTTATCTATAAATATTTTCAAGTGACCTAATAATTTAACTTTTTTATGATATCGACTTATATACACCGTTATAAGACTACTAGATTGAGGATTTGATTTCAACTCTAGTTGGTATTCTTTAGTAGAGGCTTGAATCTTGATGTACTCAGAATACATTTTGTCCTGAAATACAAATTAGGCAAAGAAATTATAATTTTAACTCATGGAAACTGAAATTAGAATATTATATATAGATTCTGATCTTATTTTGTTAATTAATTAATTACATGATATTTTTTTCAACCATTCAAAAAATTTTAAAATGAGTTTTTTTTTTTTGCATGGTCACGGGTATTACTGTAGTGGTGTGCAAATTAGAGGAGAAGATTCAAGAAACAAGCTAGAAATAATTTTTTGATATTTATCATTAATTATCGAACCACGTGAAGTCAATTTGATTGGGTTCTACTAGCGCGTTATAGCATATATATTTTGATCATATTGATAAACTAGTTGGCCAGAGGATATATCATAATTTAACCTAAAAAATATTACTCCCTACCTAGGGAAGGAAATATAGTAGAGAAATTGAGATTTAACAAGAGTTATGTAGATACACATTTTCACAAATTTCACTAGTTTAGAATCTAACTAAGTACATGCCTTTTCGTTAGTTTTTTAAATTATTATTTATGTTTGGTTTTGTCCTAAATACACGTATATAAGATATCTAGATACATGTATCTTAGATAAACACGGTCAATACTGGGTATAATTTGTTACAGATACAATATATAAGTGTATTCACATGTATCTGCGATATACTTACTCTCTCACTCGCCTCTCTTCTATCTCGCTCATTTCTCTTTCCCTCTATATGTATTTACATTTGCAGAATGTATCAAACATATATTTGATATCCATATACATGTATCTGGTGTGATTTGCATGTATCTATAATATACCAATTCTCTTGTTCAGCCATCTTCACATGTATTTGTACTTCATAATGTATCTAGTAAGAACAAGACGTGTATCTAGAAATATGTGATTTGAAAAATCTGGTATGATACTATTAGTTAGTGATACAATATGTCATTGTTTTAATCTACAAGGAGAATTAGTAAATATGATAGGAATATTTGTATAAGTAGGTATCCTTTGGGATTGTGGGCTAGGCGATAACAAGACCCCAAGGCCCATGGGTGTTCAATGTTCATAACTGGGCCAATGTAAGAGGAGAGTTCTCTTCTAGGCCCAAAGTCTGTAGACAGGCCCAACTCAGCTTCATTGATGTTACTAATAAGGTGCAAATCAAGATTTTTCAATTATCTTTCACTGGATGATAACAAGAATGTGACATACAGTATGATAAAAATAAATCATATTTTTGAAAATAAACTATTAATGATTTTTTTTAAAAAAAGGAAGAGACAAAATATTGATAAAAATGTCTCTTTAAGCTGACTTAAGAAATACTAATTTGGATCACAATATCACGAGTTTGAATTGGGATTCCACATTTCATTATTAATATAATATATATTTTTATTTAAAATAAGATATTTAATGAGAGTTGAATCTCATGTGTTCGCTACCATTGATCAATATGACTCTAAAAGTTGACTTTAGAGATTGAATTTGACAATTTTGAAAGGAGCTTTGGAATATTAAATAACTGATAAAGTTATTGTCATGTGATCCGGATGTCACGAATTTAAATCTTGAAAATAATATCACGTATATGAGGTACTTTAGTGCATCAGACTGTCCTTTGAATTTGACAATTTTAAAAGTAATAATTCAACTTAATCATTTAAATTTTAAAAATAATAATAAAAATGATAAATTACGATTAAAAAACTATTAAATGATTTAGTTTTTGGGTGCCCTGAAAACAATTTTAACAAAGAGTTGTGTATTTCTCTATCAACATTACAAGATAAATACAATGTGAGTTAAATGTAATCTCCTAACCAACTAGGAAAATGACACAGTGTTTGTTGAAAGCAATGAATAAACTATGTGCGTTTGAAATTTAATAAAATTACACAATATTATAAGTAAATTATTAAACAAAGATAGAAATTTATAAAAATGAAAGGATATTTTTTTAAAAAAAATTAAAATTCAGCCAGGCGGCCCTTTTATTTCATTAAAATCAATTGTGCAATGAATCTATTACAAAAAAGATTCAGGGTCCAATCCCATATCGACTTAACTCCCGACCCTAAAATATCGCAACTTCTACACACTTCTATTATTGTTCTTTCCGCCTTCCTAATATATCCTTTCAGCTTCCATGGTGGTTTACACGTTTTTGCTCTCTTTGTCTTCCTTCTGTTTTTCATATGTTTGGTTCTTCTGTAAGCTCTCTTTTCCTTTTCCTTTTCCTTGATGTTCCTTTGCTTGTTGAGTTTGACTGACAACTGTTTTCTCATAGTCCCTTGTGACGCACCTCCATGGAATCCTTCAAGTACAAAGAAAATAATCATATTTTCTGTCCAGATGGATATATAAATTCCTTTGTATGCATTACTTTCTCCGATTTCTAACAAGGTTATGTTGGACTGACTTTTTGGTTCTTCTAGAAATGAAATCTGTACCGATTCTTTGAGCTGGGGTGCCTCCTTGCAATAGATGATGCTTCTTCGCTCTTTTGGTGACTTCTCTCCTTTTTTGCTGATTTTGATCCTAGCACAAACATATTTTTGCAATGTTGTTTTTGCTTTTACATAAGTGTGATAATAATCTCTTTTTTTCCCTTTGCACATAGATGTAATCTGATTTTGTATATGCCATACATGTAATCTGTAAACATGCATCAAGCATAACTACTGTTTTATAGCTCTTGTGCAGATTCTCAGTGGTAAAATCTGCGCCTTGTCAATATATAGTATCTTTCTAGCTTTAGATGGTAGCTGTGCAAAGTCATGATACTGTAGTTACTCTGAATGTATGAAAGCTTCATTAACTATGTAATCTGCTAATCGATAAACATGTGTTATTTCTGCTTTCATCCTTTTCATATTGTGTTGTATGCGTTCTATATCCTCTGTGGAATCTTATGGGATTTTTCATTCCCCATTAATCATGTGTTTAATCCTTAGAGTCTATTTGAAGCTGTAGTTCTAAGATATTCTTATCCACACAGTAGATTAGAGCCATTTTGAGAATAAAAGGGTACTAATTTTATTCAATGGCAATAATTCTATTGAAGAACGTGATCTTCTAAATCTTATCGTATATTGGCGGTAGTTGGAGTCGGTGGCTCTTCCAGAATTCCCTTATCTAAAAATCTTTGGGGAAGAGGATCTAGTTGGCCCTTGCGAAAGCTTGATGTACCATCTCCTTTCAATCCTTTGAACGAAATGTGACAGAAAGGAAAATCAACGGACCGACCCCATCATCTCCACCCGTAGGAACTACGAGATCACCCCAAGGACGCCTAAGGGTGATCTCATAGTTCCTACGAGGTGGAGATGATGGTTTGATCCATGGATTTTTCTTCCTTTTCTCTTGCCGCATTTCGCTCAAATGATACTTTTTTGCAGAGTTTCTTTTTTAAGATGGAGAGAAAAGAAAATAACATTATCTTTTGGCTTAGGGATCAAATTTTTTTAAGAATTTTGAAGTGCCTTTTTTCATAAATGTGCCCTATTTTATAATACTTTTTCATAAAAGATACATTTTCTTATAAATTGTCATCATAATTATAAGAAAAATTCATGGATTTTAACTTATCTAAAATGAACCCATACTAATAAATATTCATATGAAAAAATTACCTAAATAGATATATTATTTTACCATAATATCTAAAATTGTCTACCATTTAAAATAATTTTAGAAATCTCGTGTCAGAAACATCACTCTCCTCGCTAATACATTCACATCTCCCCGTGGATACATCCATTCCCTCTTTGATACATCAATCCCTTTTGAATACATAAATCTCTTCTCGAACACATCATTCTTTTATGTATTAGGATATCTGCTGATGTATTCGAAAGCTCGATGATGTATTCTGACTTTCATAAATTTTAAGAATTTTTATAATTTATAGAAGAATATGAAAATAATATCATTAACTTTTAATACTGTTAGATTTATATAAATTATACTATTTATAATTTAGACCTTAATATATAATATTTTATTAAATAAAATAATAAACTTTTTAGGTGATAACATATCTATTTATAAATGTATTAATATATGAGTCTATAAAATAAAAATTTCTAACATTGTGTGCTTCCTCGAAATAAAAAAAACAAGCAAACATTTTTCTATAATCTTACTTTAGCCTATTTCGAAAATTATCAAAATAATAATTAAATAATTTTCGAAATAATTAGTTTTAGTAAAAGTTACTTCTACTAAAAGAATTAGTTGAGAACCGAAGTCGGCGGTCGGAGTAGACGCAGCAATTTTCTCAGCACCTTTCTCCTCCGACGATTTCTTCTACTTCTTAATTTTTCTGAAATTAAAACCTGAAAAACACCCATCTCTAGCAGTATTCCCAAACAAAAAAATAATTAAAGGATAATCTTAAAAAAAAGAAAAAAATAAAAAAGAAAAAAATGGCGTCTTTGATCTTTCGCCGGAGACTATCGCCGGCAATCATTTCGTATAAGATTCTATCACGTGGTAAATTTTCAATTTTACTCTATGCCCTTTTCTTTATACTGTGTAGCTCTTATTGTTTCCTGGAAGATAAAATATTGAAGAAAAGAAAGTTTTTTTTTTTTTAATTCTTGTAAAGTTATTTTCTTTATTGTATAGAATAGTGGAGGATTAAAAATCTGGAGGTGAAAAGTTGGATTTTTGCTGGAGGGTTTTAATTTTTAGTTTTATTTTGCTGCAGCATTTTAGAGAATGCTAGTATGTTCATTTGTTTAAACTTTGTTTTTGATACATATTTGAGTTGTCAAAATAGATGGAGAAACTGCTAATATGTATGCAGATATTTAATGGTTATTGTGAAGTTTCAATTGATTGCTAATGTGGGATATTTTGGATTCTAAAGTTCGTTTGCTATTTTGAAGGAATGTTGGATAGAAAGCTGTGAGTTTTGCACTTTGACTTTGATGTAGTCGAAAAATTTAATGTGGACTAACTCGTAGGATGAGAATTCTGTACTTTGTGTATGATTGAGAAGTGGAGATTGAGATTCAGTTGTTTATAGTATTCGTAGGTGAATCAGGCCAAAATAAAGCAGAAAGGATTCACATAGTCGTCGCCAATTTTTTGGGTATTTAAGCACGGGGGTGCTGTCTTTTATGCTGTACAAACAGGCGAATTAGGCCAAAATAAAGGGGAAATGATTTAGATAGTCGACGCCAACTTCTTTGGTGTTTAAGCACAGTTATGCTGTCTTTTATGTTGTACATAAATGCAAGCAAATTGACTCTGCTTTCTTGGAAGTATTGGTTTCTTTCTGTGCAGATCTTCTTGTTATTTATATCATATTTGTACCTTTTGATTTTTGAGTTTCTGCACCACGTTGTCTACAGAAAAAATATGAAGAGTTCTTCTCTGGTGATGGTAATACATATTTGTCCTTTATAATTTGATGCACAAGGTTATATTAGCTTATCTAGACTTCGCTCATGAATTAGCATGTGTGATGTCGATGTTACATCTCAAGGAATGTGAATTTCATCGTAACATGGTAGGAGGGGTATTATCTATTAGACTATTATCAATGTTGATTGAGACTGCAAGACCTGCTTAGTTCCTGGATATCCTTCTGTCATTATGTTATTAACATGTTCATGCTGTCTCGTGGAGAACTAGTATGATTACTCTTGCCCAAATTCAATCTTTTATTGTGAAAATAGTGAGAATGGTTTCTGCTCAGAGTATGTAGTGTGTTTCAATAGTCTTGCTCTTTTTATACTGTAGCGATGTGTGCAAGCGTAGATGGACATCATTCCAAGTTTATGTTTCAGTGCTTTACTGATTCTACTTGCGGAGTATAATATGTCCTTTGCTATTTGGTCATTTCTAAAACTGTGAAGTTGTAGTTGCAAAACTGTTGCAGGCTTGTAGCCAACAGATTATTAACGATTCAAGCACTTTCTTGTTGAACAGGTGGTAGGGAGTTCTATTTTCTGCCGTGGAATATGGCAACAGAAGCTTCTTTTGGTATTTGTAATTGCTCAAGGCAATTCAGCTGTTCTACTGCAGCTAGAAAAGTTGATTTTACAGACCTCACGTAAGAATTGTATCTTGTTTCTTACTTACTGCATGAAAGAAGATCATCTACTGTTTTTATTTGGTTCCTTGATTTTATGTAGGAACCTTTTTGTTTGTACATATATATATATATATATATATTACTTGATCAAAAAATAAAATAAAATTGTGCATTATGATTTGTCCATTGTAATCCATTTCAAATTTCAGTCATCCGCATACATGGTATCCACATGCTCGAAAGAAAAGCCGGAATGTCTTTTTACATGTTGGCCCAACAAACAGCGGCAAAACATATTATGCCCTAAAACAGCTCAAGTCAAGTTCTTCTGGTAAACTGTAAATGTCAATACCATGAAATTTTCTGAGTTAAATCTCTGCTTCCAATTAATGGAATTGCCTTAAGCACATAAATTAATTAGTTAGAATCTATAATTCAGGTGTTTATTGTGGCCCTCTGAGGCTGTTAGCATGGGAGATTGCAAAAAGGTTGAACAAGTCAAATGTTCCTTGTGATCTTATTACTGGACAAGAAAGAGAGGAAGTTGAGGGCGCAAGGCATAAGTCTGTTACAGTAGAGATGGCTGATGTTTCATCTGACTATGACTGTGCGATTATTGATGAAATTCAGGTGTGCCTGTAGCTTATAATGTCATCATTTTTGAGTTTTATGTGTGTGCGCATGCAAAATATGAGTAAGAGAACCATCTCCTCTATATTCACATGTCTTAAAGCCATGTTATCTCACAGACTGATAGGTGGCCTTTCACTTTGAGAAACTAATCTGCTTTTCTCTAGGAATCCACAGTGTTTTTTCTAGCTGCTTGGTCTAGTGAATCTATTTACTGGCTGACCTTTATGTCCAAAGTTTAGCTTTCTAGGGTTTCACAGTTGCCACTTCCAATTAATCTACCCTGACTCAGCACTTCTGGATCTAGACGCATAAAGGGTTACTTTATAGAACGTTTCTTGGTAGAGTTGTTACCTCAGAGTTGATCCTTTGGCTGAAGGAACTTTCTCTCCTTTGGCTGAAGGAACTTTCTTTCAAGTAGCACCGCCACTGGGTAACTTCAGGAATTGGTTCTCTTTTGAGGAGAAGCTAATTGACTTCCTGACTGTTTCGGTTGAACTCCCATTTTTTTGGGTGGAAGGGGTGGGTGGAGGGTTCTTTTGTTTTTGTTTTCTTTTTTGGTGGGAAAAGATGAATCATAGACAGAGAACCTATGGTCACCAATTCATCATATGCTTTGTTGGGATGTCATTGGAGATGTCAACCACTAAAACTCCTATTAACTTTGATTTCTTGGTCAGCCCAAGTAGTTCGTATTTTCTGCTCCAATTACTAAGGCAAGAAAATTTCTGTTACCGAAGAGGCTAATTGGGCCCTGGATTCACTACATGCGTGCACCTTGAGTGGTTTTCATGAGGCCAGAAAATTTCTGTTACCAAGTAGAGCTTTGTCAAGCGGGCTTACCTCCTAACCCTTTTAGAGAATACAACACGTACAATGGCAAGGTTATGCGAAGCTACTCTCTTTGTGCACTTTTACCTGTCCACACTGGACTTTGCACTCCTTTTAAGAAATTATAAATGAAGTGTATATTTTTCCATAATACCTATATTTTTATCCTAAAGAGTACCTGGAGTGCAAGTTCGATAACGTAACGCATGAGTTAGAAGTGGAAGTGAAGATTGATCCACAAGTCATACTCATGAGAAGAAATTTCAAGTATCTTGGGTCAATAATCCAAGGAGACGGAGAGATTGAAAATGATGTCATACTTTGTAGCAGGGTGGGTGGAATAGGGCTTGACTTGGGCGAACTGTGTGATGAGAATGTGTTATCAAGGTTTAAAGGCAAGTTTTACAGCGTAGTGGTTGGATTGACATCGTTGTATGGGAAAAAGTATTGGCCAGTCAAGAACACCACATTAAGAAGATGAAGGTAGCTGAGATGAAGATGCTCAGATAGATATGTAGGCATACTACGAGAAATATAATTAGGAATGTAGTCATACAACGCGACATGAGAATGATCTCCGTGGTAGACAAAATGGAAGTGAGATTGAGATGATTCCGGACATGTGACAAAGTGGTGCGTGAATGCAATAGTGAGGGTAATAGAAGTTAGGAGAAGTAGAGATCAGCCGAAAAAGAATTGAGGAGATGATTAGACATGACATGACACGAAAAAAAAAAGAAAACCCGACACAAAAATAACTTACCGAGGACATGATCCTAGATATAAAGGTTTGGAGATTGAGGATTGGTAGCCAAGTGTCATCGCACTTTTGTGGGGAAGGTAGGGGTAAGCCTCCTAGTTTTGTCTTCTCCTTAGTAGTCACGTAGTCCCTTATTCCTCAAAGTGCAGTACTATATGTTGCTTCATTTGCTTTGTATATTGCTATATTGTTATCATATTTTTCTTACAATCCTGCTTCAAAAACATTTTTTTGAGCCGAGGGTCTATAGAAAATAGATTCTCCACCCACAAAAGTAGGGGTAAGATTTGCACGTGGTCTATCCTCCTCAGGCTCCACTTGTGGGATTCCACTTGGTATGTTATTGTAGTTTTAAGTCTTAGAAAATGAAAAAAAGTAATTAATAAGTAATTAATGTTAAAGGGTAAAACATGGAAAAAATGTGTTTTTACTTGATATGGTGAGATGGAACTATTAGCATAGCGGACAAGTAAAAGTGAATGGGATATTTGCTCCATGTGGGGTGGGGCATGGGAGAGAGACTGGCCTTGATAGATTTTTTTATCAGTTGGAGTTATTACACTGGCTCATTAAATTTCTTCCTGACGCCTTTAGGCTCTGAAGAGAGCCGAGTTTCAGGCCCTATGTTAGAAAGGAAAAATGGTGTACTAAAAGAGGGCTTGGGGGTATATATACTCCACAAATTGATGATGGTGTATGAGAACATCATGAAGTGAAATCAGGAGGAGACTCCCTTTTGTTTCTCCTCCTTTACTAGATTTCCATTATGCTTTGGAGTCTTTCTAGTTTCTTCATAAGCTTCAAATTTGGTTGCATGAAAAAGCAAATTGACTTGATATTGGTCTTTATTCTTGTAATTTTAAGAGAGAGAGAGAGAGAGAGAGAGAGAGAGTGGGACTTTAGTTTCAGACTTATCTTTAAGCCTCATCACTTGTTCTGAACCAAATTTGTTCTTTTTGCTAATGCCTATTAAAGGATTACGCAGTTGCCCACTTCTGTTTGTTACTGATTCTTGTATCCTAGGGATAATTGACTGTGTATGCCATCAAATTTGTTCAGATGATAGGGTGTAGGTCAAGGGGTTTTTCATTTACGCGGGCGTTACTGGGACTAGCTGCTAATGAGTTGCATCTGTGTGGAGATGCAGCGGCTGTTCCTCTTGTTCAGGAAATCCTCAAAGTGACTGGAGACACTGTCAAGGTACTGAACTTTTCTTCTCTAGTGTTTAAACAAAAGGTGGTGTGCGTCTAAAAACTTTCAAAACACGAGTTTGCGAACTAATTTACGAGTTTTTGCATACTCTGTGGTTGAGTTTTTGCCAAAACATGTTAATGTTCTTTTAGTTCTAAGCTGGATTTTTCGAATCTTTCTATTGTAATGAATTTATTACAGTTCTGAGCTCTTTGAATGTCGTATTTAATTTATGATGTCAGATCTTCTTTGTTGGCCTCTATTTAGTTGTCTATACATGATCCTCTCTAGTCTTATATTACGCTAGAAACAATATTGGATTGTGTTTCTATTGTCATCCTCATGATTGGGGAGTGCATATCTTCTTTTTTTAGGGAATAGACTTTTTAAATTTGATAGTCCAAGCTACTTTTTCATTGCTTCCTAGTTTATTTCTGCTAGTAACTTTATGTTCATTTTCCCTAATGCCTGCTACAAATAATGTGAGTATGTGACTTTACTTGCTTCCCCTTGTTGCCAGGTTCAGTACTATGAGAGGCTCTCACCCCTTGTTCCATCAAAGGTTCCTTTGGGATCGTTCTCCAATATACGGACTGGTGATTGTGTTGTCACCTTCTCGCGTGCTGAAATATACAGGATGAAGGTGAGGAACAACCTTACACATTAATGTCATGGCTACCCTTGTCACAGTAGGACAGGAAGGAAGAAAAAGTGACTTATTAGAGGAAACTTCTTGTAGGGGTGTAACTTGTTGTATAGCATGCTTATACTGATAGAAGTAGTTGAATCAGGCGAGATGTTAAGTTAGTAGAGCAATTGATGAGTCATAAGCTGCTGCTGCTTTGTGTAACTTGTGAGATATCAGGTTTAAACTGATAGGAGTTAGAGCAAGTGAATTTTAATTACTGGAGTAAATTTGCTTGGCAAATCAGAACCACAGAACAACTGGGTAGGGGATGCAGTAAATTGGCATGTACAGTGTATCCTGACAGCAAGTTGAAATAAATTGTCACTTGATGAAGTTTTGATATGAGTTAAATCACTGGAATTTTAGACTTTAAAGTTCTGCTCATCCTAATCCATACTAACATTCTTAATGTCAACAGAAGCAAATTGAAGCTGGAGGAATGCATCGTTGTTCTGTTGTTTATGGTTCATTGCCGCCAGAGACTCGAACTAGACAGGTTTACCTCTGATTCTTTCTTTGTTGATGTTGCGTGCAGTGGTTTCTTGGTTAGTTGTAATCCATTTTTGTTCAGACTGAGGATAACTTATAATGTTTCTTGTTGTAATCCATTTTTGTTGAGACTGAGGATAACTTATGTTATGAACATTATCATCCTAGTAGAGCCTCTCTTTAATCATCAACTATTTACTATGGGCGTATGGCCTTCCTGTCTTATTCTTCTTGCATATGAGCTATCTTCCTCTTTTCTATTTTTGTCCTTCAGTGTGCTATGGTCAGTCCTGGTTTATATTACAGCTTTTATGACATTCCATTTGATGACTGGCGTAAATTACAATCTATGTTTAATGTCTATTATTATGCTGGCAAATTAGCTAGTGAGTACTTTCTTTAAGATTGCAGGCAACAATGTTCAATGATGCAAGCAGCAACTCTGATGTTCTTGTTGCGAGTGATGCTATTGGGATGGGTCTCAACCTTAACATTTCTAGAATTATATTTTCAACATTACAGAAATTTGATGGTGTTGAAGTACGGGACCTGACTGTACCAGAGATAAAGCAGATAGCAGGTGTGTTATTTTACTGGAGAGCAACTCAGTACAGATGGTCAGATCTGATTGATTTCTTATCTTTTCAGGAATTCAGCATCAAAGCTTTCCTTTTAATATTGTAGGTGGTTGAAAATGGTTTAGTAGTATTCAATATGCTCTTTCTTCTTAAAATACGAGAGCAGCGACTCTGTTATATGTGAAGTGTAAGGAGCTTAATAATGTGATTAGACACAATTAACCTCCTTTCTTTATAATAAATTATCGCAGATACATTTTTTAATCAACACTTAATGTAATTCTATGCATCTTAACCTCCTTCCTTGTAATTTATATACTGCAGGAGATAATTTATGTGAATGACCATTTACTGAATAAGATAACAAGTACACAAGGATAAATGTTGGGCGGGGAGGCTCATTTTGCATCTGAAGCTTCTGAGTCATTGTATAATAAAATGCTATATATTGAAGGATGATAGAGACCCCTAGACAAAGCATTCAAAGATTCTATTTCATCTGTGTTCCTTTTCCTGTACAGTTTTTTCTTATATGAAGACCTCTTGTTTCTCCTCTTTATTTTCCACCTTTCCAAAGACGGTGCATTGGGTTATGACATCTGGTAGAGTGTTCTATGGAAGTCTATTATAAGAACTCCATTGCCAGTGTTGTACATATTCTTTGGTCAAAATTACAATGACATATCTAGTGTAATCTCCACAAGGTGAAGTTTGGGGAGGGTTAGTGTGTAGTGTGTACGCCTACCTTACTCCTACCTCGGGAAGTAGAGAGGCTGTTTCTGATAGACCTCCGGCCCAAGAAAATAACAGGAGTGAAGAAACCAAGGTAAAATACTGAAAAGGCATGACAAATCATTCTGAAAAAGGAATAGTAACTACTCACTTAAGTATTGAGTAGAAATCTTTCCTCAAAAGCTACTCTCTTGAAAAGTTTAAGAATGAAGAAGGGGTAAAATTACTGAATGAGTACACAGCTCGTACCCGAGGTTTCAGAGAAGTATTCAAATAGGATCCAAAGCCATAGCCATCCTTAGTTTGTCGTTCTGGGTTAACAAGAGCTAACACCTCTCTATACACTTCAGTTTTGGAGTAGAACGATATTGTGTCATGAGAAAATATATTATCCAAATGGAAATTTTCTTAATTTGTTTTTTCAGATTCATTCCATTCCAAACGTCCGGCTAGTGATGGAAATATCTATTTGGAAAGAGTTGCCAAAAGATTGTTCTTTGGTATCTTGGATTCTGGACTTTTTGAATTGTCATTTTAGCAGCTTTACTAAATGCCCAACTTCTGAAGTGAGTGAGCTTCATATCTAAATTTGGACACTTCGACATATTTCAAGAGCTATGTGAACGCCATCTAAAACTTATGCACTTACGCATATCAAGTATTAATATTCTGTGAGATGATTATTCTGGTGATTAAACTGTCTTGTAGGACGAGCAGGCAGGTACAAATCCAATTTTCCTATTGGTGAAGTAACTTGCTTGGAAGCAGATGATCTACCGTTACTTCACTCCTCACTGGATCATCCATCTCCTGTACTCGAGGTGATTGACTTACGGCTGAATTAGTGCCATCCTAAATTCTGGAATATTGTTGTTGTATTTGTTGTCGTTTTATTATAGAGGCAGTCTCGCCTACAAGATCAATTCCTTAGAATGCTTTCAATTTTTAATGGGATATTCTAATCAAGAGCAATAAATTTACAATGCAGCGAGCTGGCCTCTTTCCAAACTTTGACCTTTTATACATGTATTCTCGTCTACATCCAAAGCATGGAATACATGAGATACTGGTGAGTTACTAGCTCGGATTCTCATATTATAGTTTTACAATAATCATCTACTTAACACTTGCAAAGGACCTCTATCATGTGTTTTTCTGTCTTCGGTATATGTCGTTATTAGAAAATTGGAAAGGACAAAAATAAAATGTTAATAAATGTATTCTAATACAATGGATTTTGCCACTGAAAGTGTTATGCAGTGGTTTGTGCCCTTTTTACTTTCTGCGAGACTGCAAGTAGAGTGCTCATAACTACCCTACTTTTTTTCCTTATAGGAGCATTTTATGGACAATGCCAAGTTATCAGAACATTATTTCATTGCTAATTGTGATGAATTGTTGGTATGGTATTCTTGTTCAATTTGTTTTCTTTCCTCCTTGTAGCAGACTGTCTAATTTCTACATTATATTCCGTCTCCGCAGTTTTTCATTTTTATTTTTCGCATGTTGGATTATTAATTAATTTTTTTTTTGGGTTGATTGTCCTGTACCTGCGGGAACAGAAAGTTGCTGCTATTGTTGATACACTACCCCTCAGTTTGCACGATAAATATCTTTTCTGTATAAGGTAACATCTTTGGTTCTAACAGAGAAGATAGGTGAAAGCTGTGACATTTATTGTGGTTTTCTGTAGCTTGGCAATAGTAACAGGGAACATTCTAGGCACATGCGCAAATCCATAATTTAGGGGGGAAAGGGGGCTTCTTTGCATTGGCTCATTTCTGTTTTTTCATATGTAGTCCAGTTGACATGGATGACGACATTTCATCTCAAGGCCTAACTCAAGTAAGATGGATTTTACCTCAAACATTTCAAGGATGGCTGTTTTGAATGACTACTATAATGATCACTGCTTTGATGCATCAGTTCGCAACAAATTATTCTAAAAATGGCCTGGTACGACTGCGAGAAATATTTACTCCTGGGACGCTTAAGGTGCCAAAGTCTCATACTGCACTCAAGGAGCTTGAATCAATTCACAAGGTTAGCATGTTGTATTTTGTTATATCACACTTTGTCCACACCTGTTAAGCAGTTCACTAGGGAAAGTTGAAGAACCTGTAGTCGAGGGAGCAGTCCTTTTTATCAATGCCATAACTGCATCTCTTAACTTCCAAACCTTAAGAGTGACTGGGTACAAGTGTTCAGAATGATTCCTGAATCCATACTATCTGTAATGTATGATGTTTTATGTTTATGTTGCTTACCTTAGTGTAATTGCACTTGTGATGATCTTAGTGAAACTTTAATTTGCTTCAAGAGACAAATTGCTTATAAGTATGGCTGAAATGGGCCTCGATAAAGTGGAATGGATATGGAGGATTCAGGTAGCCGACCCCAAGTAGTGTAGGGACTAGGGATTGAGGTTAAGTTGATGGAGTGATTCATATTTATTGTGTTCAACTTAAAAGAGTCTTCTTTTGTGCAAGGTAGAGTTGCTACACTTGGAACTTCATCTCAGCATCTTTTTCCATTCTATGAAAGTTTTCCAGTTTCTGTGCACAATTATTGTAGGCCATGAGTTTTCATGAGCATCACTCTATGATTATTAATTATTCTCAGCTAAGTTGCTCGGACTCTCCAAAAATGTTGCTGCACCCGTGTCGGATCCTTTAAAAATACACTATTTTGGAGGATCCGCCACGCACCTGTTGACATTCTTGAAGAGTCTGAGCAACATAGATTCTTAGAGTATGTTGTGAACTCTATTGAGGTATGTCAGAATTTCATTTTCTTCCATAACTCATTGAGAACATGTAGACAAGCCTCTTATATCTTCTGTTTTGATGGAATTTGATCAGATTTTTTGTTCATAGGTACCATTTCTTGCTCTATTCCATCCAACGTCTAAACAAAGTCAACACTTGGTAGTTGGAACAGAAGTTGGGTGTATAACAGTCTGCCAGTTAATTTTAAAGATCATTTGCCTCCTGTTACTGATCTAACATAGATATTATCTTGGTCCAAGCTTTTTTTCCTGATATGTGCATTTAGACTGCTGCGACTAATGTTACTTAGTGACAACAATGCATATCAAGATGGTTGCTGAATGTGTTTATTATTATCTGTTGATGTTTTCCGTTTGGGTGTTCCTTGGACAAAAATTCAAATAGAATGTACCCTTGTCAGCTAATTTTTTTTTAATGAAATTCGCGCTCTTACAATTGGAAGGTTTTGGATCTGTATGTTTGGTTGAGTTATCGCTTGGAGGAGAGCTTTCCAGATAGAGAGCTGGCTTCTTCACAGAAGGCTATATGTAGCATGTGAGTATAATTAGTAGCCTCCTGTTTTAATTGTGTCCTTACTCTGATATCTGATGCTCTTAAATCGTTCATTTTCAGGTTAATAGAGGAGTTCCTGGAAAGATTCGGATGGCAAAGGCCAAGGACAAAGAGATTGGCTCAAAATAGTAGATTGACACTGATCTCCCAAGAAACGATACAGAAGTATTAACTCTTCGTGTTACTATTCAAATATCTGTTACAAAGGTGGCTCGAGATGAAAGCCGAGAAATTAGACACAAGTGTAATCTCTTCGTGTTACTAGTCAGATATGTTCGGTAACAAGGTGGCTCAAGAATCACGAAATACACGCCCCATGTTTAACACTGATTCTGGTCAAGAAGTTTGGCTGGTCTCCAGGAATGCATTTGTAGCTTTCTTTCTTAGGTCAAAGAAATCGGATGTGTTCACTGTACATTATGCTCTTTGATATGTTCTCAACAGATTACAACAGTATTCTTTTATATTTATTTTACTTAGAATGCAACTAGATACATCTTTCATTTTGTCCAATCCTTCTTTCAAGCAGAGAATCTTTGGTTCAGAACTTCAATAACATGAACAGAAAAAGGGAAACTGCTAGGATGTCTTTGCAACTGTAAGGGGAGAAAATTCTAAAATTTGGGATCGAACTATTACAATAAGGTAATGTTTACAAAAATCAAGATATTGTCGAGCAAATCTTGCTTTACTCCACAAAAGCTTCCTGATGGGCTCTAAAGTATACCTCTGATTAACTAGCTCCATAAATATCACAAAAAGAAGGAAAAGAATTGTACAACATTTCCCTTACAAACAAGAAAAGATCTACTCTTCAATATTTATTGGTCTCTCGGATGAGATGTTTGATGCTTGCTGTTTAGCTTGTGACATCAGTTCTTCTACATGTTTCTTTTCTTGCTTTAAACCCTCTTTCTCAAGTTCTTTCACAAGATTGTCATACATAGTGTCCATAGGGAGGAACATCTCGGATGAGATGTTTGATGCTTGCTGTTTAGCTTGTGACATCAGTTCTTCTACATGTTTCTTTTCTTGCTTTAAACCCTCTTTCTCAAGTTCTTTCACAAGATTGTCATACATAGTGTCCATAGGGAGGAACCCTCGTAGCACTGCTAGCTCAAAAACAGCACAAGCACGCTTAGCATTCCTGTTCCTACAAAGACCACGAACCAGAAGAGCATATGTTCCAAGATCCATGCTCACGTCATTTTTGAACATGTGGTTCAATAAGAAGGATAGAACCTTTAGTCTTCTCATTCTGCAGCACATTTTAAACAATGGTGCATAAGTACAAATATCAGGCTTGCATCGACTCTCCTCCATCTTTTGGAGAAATGTTAAAGCATCCTCTTCTTTAGAGTTGTGTGCAGCTATTGTAATCATGGTGTTGTATGTGGTTGTATCAGGTGAGACTCCTTGATTTGGCATATCTTCAAATACATCGTAACAATCCTTCAGTCTCCCACTTGTTCCTAACATAAGGATCAAGCTACTGTAAAACGAATTATCAGGGACACAACCATTTTGTTTCATCTTCTCATATACATCCAAGGCTTTGTTCAATTCCTTTGCTTTCCCTAAAGCTTTCATAGTTGTAGTATATGTCACCACATTTGGTGAGCACCCCTTCATTTGCATCTCCTTGAAAATAGCATCAACTTTTCGGAAGTCTTTTTCACGACAATAGGCATCAATGAAGTTAGTATAGGTAACCACATCAGGGCTAAAACCATGTTCCTCCATATCTTTAACTGTTTTATTTGCTTCGTCAATTTTTCTAGCTCCTTTGCACCAACCATGCACTAAGATGTTATACGTTTCAACTGATGGAGCTATATGATTCTTCAAATTTAGGTAAACCTTATGAGCATGCTCCACACTTCCTCCCTTCACCATTGCATCAATTAATAGATTCATCGCACTTGTATCCTTCCGTAAACCAAATTCCCCCATTCTTTCAAATGCCCCTATGGCATCCTCATATTTACCAGACTTGGCAAACCTTCTCATGATTTTACCCATAGTATTTAACGAAACATATCCTTGTAAGTGACTCATTTCATCCAACAATTCCCTCATCAGACCAAACTTCTTTGATTTCCCTAAGTTGTCAACCATTAGATTATACAAGTCAGAGGAAAGTGTGACACCCTTTTGCATTTTTGCCCATTTAAAAAAACCGTAAGAAGGTATCCACTCGAAACTGAACCTTTTCAAAATTTGCTCCACCAAACACTCTGAAACAACAAATCTGCTTTGATTCAATGCATCCACAACAGCATCGGGTGATTTGAAAGGAAACCTCAGTACTTTGCTGATCTTATCAACATCGCTTTCCGTCAAATCACTTGCCAAACTTCTCACATCCACTTCTCTAGCACGACGCTTCTCATTTTTAACCCATTCCGAGAATGAGGGAAGTAAGAAATCATCTTCCAGTTCAACTGCTGCTTCCTCCTTCTTCACAATTCTAACCCAATCTGGAAGTTCTGGTGACTCGGTCACCTTTGGCTGCTGATTAATGTTAATTGTCTCAGTCATAGTACAAAATCTATTGCACAAGAAATCATCAGAAACATAGTGCACAGAACTCCTCCACACATTCAGATGCCTTTGAGCTACCAAACACCAGATACGCGGGAAACGCTTCAAGTTGGATATCATTTCAGCTAACCTAGAATGACAAAGTCAGAAAGAACCAGCAGTGAGAATCTTTAAGATAGAAAATGACGGGCTGTTCGGTTTCTGGCATATAAAGGATAACAATGCATAAAACTCTGCCTAATAACAATGCTTGATATCACTAACATAGCATTTGGTTACCATTTTCGTCCCACATAAATAATACATTGTATAACTTGTATGAAAATCCATTATTTATGTGGATCAAATGTGAATATATCAATACATGAATAAACAGTACCTAAATAAGAACACTGAAATGCTATTAACACTCAACACTCACTGGTTCAACCCTAAAACCATCAAAATTACAAATCCTCCAAAAAACCCTAAATTCACTTCGCTCAAATACTAAAACATATATATACATAAAAAAAAAAAGAAATAAATTCAACAGATTAAAGGAAGAACCAAAAGCAGAGGAAGGAGATACATACCTAAATAGAGACGGACAGAGTCATGTAAATTGTTAGTATTATGGTTTGCTATTAATTAATTTTTTTTAATAGTTTGATGTAGAGCTTTTAATAGGGGCGTGCTCACCCCATCTGACTTAGCCTGTTTTGAAATTTGACAGGTCACATCGAGCTTTTTATATGGGGTAGAAAATACTAGTTCGGTCTATTTGTGTGTGAGCCACGGGTTTTATCGAGCCCCATATTTTTATTTGTATATATTTTTTATA
>JAABOM020000110.1:23349182-23377872 GCA_011800125.2 Solanum clarkiae
TAGTGATGAATTTATTAAGATTACAATTATTTATTCTCAAATAATTCAAGTGAGAAAATAACAAATATAATGACAAAACTATTATTCCCCTAACTAGTTAGAAGTCACAAAAATAATCTATTTTGATCTAATTACATAAAATAGAAAATCTCGTAATAGTTTAAGGACATAATTGAAAAGAAACTTTTTAAAGAATATTAAACCAATATAGAAAATTAAATGAAAAACAATAAACCAAACACGAGATAAAAAATAGTCTCAGTATTACTAATCCCTGCATAACTAATCCTTGCATTACTAATTCTTCCATTATTTATTTTTGTACCAAACCAACTTTTAAAATTATAAGCTATTCAATACATTCCTATCTCTATAGCTAGCTCTTGTAATAATGATAACGGCAATATCTTTTGCTAATCGTTCCACTTCACGTTTCTCCTCTTTAAAAATTTTCTTATTGCGTTCAATCTATATCCCATAACCAACTTCAGCCAAAATAGTTTTGAATGCTTTTGCTGCTGTGTATTACCATTTCCATTTTGAATACTCCATTGGGAAAATTGTTCCCAGTTACTTGGGAAAATACTACCTCTTCTAAGCCATCTCAGCAGTCTGTTCCGTAGTTCACAACTAAAAGGGCATTGGGTTATTAGATGTTCAATAGTCTCATTGTCTCCAAGCCATATCAGCAGTCTGTTCCGTAGTTCAGAACTAAAAGGGCATTGGGTTATTAGATGTTCAATAGTCTCATTGTCTCCATTGCTAACTTGTAATATTATTTCTATAGCTTTCAACCATCTAAATTTTAAATTTTAAGTACTAAATTTAGCTACTTCAATTTAGATTTGAAGTTTAGTACCTCAAAAGCGAAACAATGACGAGTAAATATGAAGAGAAACTCGTTACGAGTAAAATAGAAAAAGCTAAAGTTAATTGTTGGGTACTTGGCACTGATAAAGATATCATTCTCTTTTTTCTAAAAATTAAAAAACAGAATCGACAAATTGGGAAGGAGGCAGCAACATGTATGAGAATTGTTGGACTTTGTTTTCCAAATGATTTATTGTACTCTACACCTAAAACAAAGGAAAACACTACATAAAGCTATCACCATTGTTCTGAGAAACAACATATAAAACAAAACATTTGAGTTCCCCAAAAACTCAGTTTAAATTAAGCCTGTGAGACCTGCTGGAGAGAACCTTGGAAATAGCTCTAATAGTATTAGGGGTGGTCCTGCAGCACCCTCCGACTAGAGACGCCCCAGCCTCGCACCACTTGTCCACGTATGACACGAAATCTTCTTCTGCAACACCCCTTGAAGCCTACAACGATATATAAATAAGTAAGTTGCTCTAGATTGTTCAATCAGTTGATAACCGTACATGTTATAAAAACAAGACTTACCACCCATTCCTTCTTTTTGCCATCATAAGTCTCACCACTGTTAGGATAAACAAGTATTGGTTTACTTGTTACCTGCATATCATTTAGCAATTAACCTTACGAGACGTTACTCTTTACATATCAATTTTCACAAACCAGATATGTAAGTATACCTTTCGAATCAATTGGATCAACCCCTGAATGTATCTCGGAGGGGTACAATTGATTCCAATTCCAACAACTTGCTTACACGAATCAGCGATTGAAGCACATTCTACAATGGAATCGCCACTGACTACATTGGCACTGTCTTTAGAACTGAAGGAAAACCAGGCAGGAATGTTAACAGCCTCTTCCCCAAGAAGCTCAGCATAAGCCTATAAGAAATGAAAAATGAAGTTCACACACACAACTAGAAGATACAATCCGAGTAAACGAAAATAAGCAGAGTATAGTAAATACCTGAGCTTCGATTTTGTTTGGAGTTGTCTCGAATGCAATCAAATCAGCACCTGAATTTGCAAGAACCTGAACTCTCCTTCGATGAAAATCTTTCAAAGTTTTCACAGTAATTGCATCACCATAAATTCCACTGCATACGATGAAGGGAGAGTTAATCAATTTCACATATCTTTCAAACAACAATAACATACCCAGTGTGGGGTCTGGGAGGGTAGAATATACCCAGACCTTACCACTGCCTCACAGAGGTAGAGAGGTTGTTTCCTGGAAACCTTCGTCACAAAAAAATCGATAAGCAGAATAAACTAGATATAGAAAACAGGACAATTTCACATATCTTTACGCTAGTAAAAGTACATCTCGACCGTTCTGCTGAGACATTGAATGTTAACTCACGTATATTCAGAACCATCAGCCAAATAAGCTCCGTAGCTTCCCACAGAAGCTGCAACCAAGACCGGGTTGCGTGTCAAACCGGTTCCATCAGCAAAATCATCCCAAGAACCCTTGGAAGCTCTGTCATTATAAATGTTTCGCGCTTCACATGCTATCTCTACGCTTCTTTTGAGCAATGCTTCACCTTCATCCCTTGAAATTCCCTTGGCTTCAAATCCCTGAAGAGTTGCCTGTCTCATGCAAATGAAAATGAAACAACTAATGTGAACATTACTAGTTATCTAAGCAAAAGAGTAATAAATAATGAAAATGTACATAATTTCATTGTATAAACCTGATAAGATGCAGAGATAATAATGTTGGCACCAGCTTCCAGGTAATCTAAGTGCACCTGTTACATAAAACAGAATTAACAATCTATACTACCTCCTCCGTTATATATTATATGGACGTCTTTTTATAAATGTTTTTCTCACGTTATATGAACATTTACTAAATTAAGATTTTAATTAGTGTATTAATAATTTTTTCTAACGCATGACATAAATATAGGATAAAATGATAAGTTCACTAGGTATTAATAATTTTTAATAATCGTGTAAAATATAATGTGTCAATATCATATGGGACAAATTGAGTATTCCTTATTTTTGACACTACTGTCAAATATTCATTGTTGGAAATATCTATTGGGTCGAGTCCACTTATAAGAATTGGCACTATATTTATCATAGCAATAACATACTCAATAAAATTCAATATCTGATAAGCAAACCTTATCAATACCTCGTGCAGATAGAGATGAATTTTGAGGGACTACATTCACTGTGCTTTTTGAAAATTATGATTCTCAGATTGAATATTTTATTAAAATTTTAGTAATTTTTAATGTACATATATCTATACAACTTGTTACAGTTGTATTACATATTTGTACATAGACGTAGATGTGTCAGCATAAAACGAAAAGGTGTCAAAGATGAGATCAGCCACGTTATTATCAAACAGATTTATTGTAGCACTCCAACGTAAGATGTAATCGAAAGATACTGAAAATGAAAAAAAATAAATAAATAAAATTCACAAGACACTAATTAATTTCTCCACATAACACCTCACATTTTCCAAAGAAAATAACATTAGATAAATTTAAATAGCAAGCAGAAGACAGCTCGAATCTTCCACGTAAGCAAATAACAAAAAAAATTATAAAAGTGACGCAGCAAAGATTTTTATGGAAAAAAATAAAAAATAAAAAATAAAAATAAAAAATACGAAGAAATTAAAAATATGATCATCTTAAATTAATATTGAACGTATACGCCACTAATCTTTATTGTTCTTTTTCTTCTTAATAATTATCGTATTTGGATTTGCTTATATACATTTTGAGTAATTTTATTAGATATTTATTATTTTATATCAATATAAAATATGGAATAAAATTTGACCAAATAACAATAAATCACCTAGTATTAACCAAAGGATGTGACCAAACCATAATATAAATTTCGAAAAGTTCAAAAATACAAAGTAATTTCCTTTTATGTTCCTATACCTTAATTTAAAGAGTTGATGCTGGTGGACGAGGCACAAATTAGTTTAAATGGTAAATAGCATTTATCAAACACCATCATTATAAAAAAAAAAATAGATAACAAAAAATTCTAAAAAAAAAACTTCAAAAAAAGGAAAGGAAATAAGTACACATCTATTCCACTTTTATAGCTGTACTTTTAGATTGTTTTAAATAAATTGACATATTTATGTATTTAGAAATAGTTAGTATTAATTTATTATTATAGCATAAATATCAAAGATTCACTATTTTTTTTGCTTTAGGGTATGATGGAATAAAGTAAAATGACTGTTTAAACTGTCTGCGCTTCTTTCAATTGTGAAGTAGCAGTTAGTCAATGGACACTCATCATGGTAATCTAAAAACAGTCGCACTATGTTTTTAAACATAGGTTCAGGCTGTATACATCCGACTCCCCTTACCTCATTTTGGGGTAATGTTGTTGTTGTAATATTTTTCGAACGTAGAAAGAATATGACAGATAATTTAAGAGAGGAACGAAAAAATAGTTACCCGTCTTATAAGATGAGGAGAGTTAATAAGGCATTTGGCGCTCCAAAGAGGATCATTTAAATCAGCACCGTGCCTTTCCAGCTCCGTCGCCAATCCACCGTCTATCACGGCGTAACCACCGCATTGCCGGAGGAAATCAACCAAAAATGTCGACCCACTTTCCAACCCCATTTTTTTCTTTCTGTTATAATTAATTTCTGCAAAAAATATTGAATAAAAATGAATGAAAGGGTTGTGTAGAAATTAGGAGGAAAGAAAAAGATACTTGTTTTGAGAAGTTGGCAATGAAGAGTCTCCAACATATATAGTGGGTATACTCCTTATTGATTATTATTTTAAATTCAGGATAGCTTTTTTTTTTTACTATTTTTATTCATTTTCAGTTATTTATTATACTGAAATAGATATTAATGCTACTTGTCTAATTAAAGAAAAAATTATTTACAACTTTTTTTCATTACTATTAAATGAACTCTTATAATAAACAGGGATATGATGATAATAAATTTTCAATAGTGTCATAAGGGAGTAATAACTATTTTTAAAGATTATAAATACTTTACTAGGATAAATTTTTCATGAATAGATATAGTATTTTTAAGCTATAAATGAGGATAAAATAAATAAACAATATATTTTTTTTAAATAATATGAAAAAGAGAAACACAATATATAATTTGCCGTAAAAAAAAAAAGCAAGTACTAAAGATATCTTTAAACTTGACACAAATTATTAGTTGCATTTCTAAACTGCTAATAGTGCTAAAAACATTTATCTATTTGACTAACTAAACTTAAATACACCCATAATATTGTAACAATAGTTAAAAACACCGCTAAATTCTTGCTAAGTTAAGAGATGTTTTTAACATTCCTGATAGTTCGGAGGTGTATTTTAGTTAAATTAGTCAAGTAAATGAGTGTTCTTAAAACTGTTAATAATTCGTAGATGAATCTAATAACGATGACGTTTTTAGTAATTTTCTCTTTTTTTAAGTATGTTCGTTGTTACTATTCCATAATATTTTCATTTTAATTTGTTTGACATGATTTAAACTATCCTAATTGATTTTTCTTACCCCAAAAGTTCGTCCAACCTTTCCACATGCAATAAGGAAGACATAAAAATAAATAAAATAAAAAAGAACCTGGCATTTTCTCCGCATAAGATGGGCAGATATATCTTTAATTGATTCCCTGAATATTAAAACGAAATATATATATTCTTTGTTATATTAAAAGAAATTCTATACAATGATATTAACTAAAAGAAACTGCAACTTACTGTTTTGAAAAGCTATTTCGATCCGATTAAAATGCAAATCGTATAATCAATCGTTTCTCAAAATTCTACCTTTACTTTCAAATACGTACACTCGTACGTGGACGTTTGACTTATAAATGCGAAAAGAGGAAGAAGGTTTTTTTTAAGGAGATGGGTAATTTCACAAAGACATCTCCTTTTATAAGGCAATCTGCTGGATTTGCTGCAAGAAGGAGATTATCATGTTACTTAATTTAAGTAGTATGTATTTGGACATATTTTTTTATAATGTATCTAGACAATTATTGTAGTATGTATTTGGACCTTTTGTTTTGATAGGTTAATAAATAATTTTTTGCAAAGTTAGATATTTATATGTATCTCACGGACATGAAAAAAATCGACTCATTTCATCTTTGAGCCCATTATACATGATTTTTTTTATTTCCTTCAATTAAATGAGAGTATGCTTACATATAGTTCGAATGCAATTTCAAGGTCACTTCATTTGACTACTCTTTCTGTTCACTTTTACTTGTTACGGTTTCATTTTTCGAGGTCAACTTGATTAAACTTTAAAGCTGAATTGAAGTAGCTAAATTTGAAATCTAAAATTTAGATGATTGAAAATTATACGAAAAATGTTATAAGTTACAATCTTTCTTATATTAAATATGATTAAAAAAAGATACATTTTAACGTGTTGGTCAAGATTCATATAGTTTAATTTCGATAAATAAAATAGTAACAAGTAAAAGTGAATAGAGGGAGTAGTTCCTTATGATTCAAGAGATAATTAGTTAATTAATGAAGGAGAAGGAAACTTGTAATTAACCAACAAAACGTATTAATGGAATTTGGAACTTAACTCCAAGCCAACACATAATTAATTAGCTAGTGTCTACGCCATCTTAAACAAGAATTAACGTGATAATAATTTATGTTTCTCAAATAATAAGATAAGTAACTTAAGTGTCACGCTAATGTTAAATACACTTATCATGGCCTTTTTTGGTGGAAAAATAATTAAAAATAAAATAAAAGCACAACTGGAAATTCTTTGGATTAAGATGGTTATTTAATCATAATTGGCGGAGGAAATTGCTTTACAGCTAGTTCTAAATTCTTTTTAAGTACCGCGTTATACGGAGGGACGGAGCCATCATACAGTGGGGGTTCGTTCGAATCTTCTTTGGAAAAAAATTATATTATTTATATAAGGTTAAAATAAATTTTTTATGTATATATAATAGATATCCAACCCTCTTCAACTAGTTTATGTGTCTATTTTTTCAAATTTTAGACCTTTTTAATTAAAATTCTTATTTCGCCACTAATTATATAATCTGAGATAAATATTATGTTATGGGAGGTGGGGATGGAGAAGAAGAACACAAGGCGTATTGGACGATAAAGAGTAACAACAACAACATTACCCCAATGCCTCAAAGGCTCCCACCCGTTGCGGGGTAAGGGGGGTCAGATGTACGCAGCCTGACCCCTATATTTAAAAACATAGCGCGACTGTTTCCATATAATTAATATGGATATTTTAATTTTTTTTTTACTTTCAAGGAGTCATTTTTTATTTTTAAAATATTATTCTCTCGAAGAAAAAATATTTTTTTAAAAGAAATTTTGATTAACCGAATATGTAAAAATTAAAAATAACTTTTTCTCCGCCTAAATCCAGCATATATCTTATAGTTTGGGTGATGACAATTGTTTGACCGACAGAAAAAAAAATTATTGTTTGACCAAAATAGTTAGTAACATTTTCAATTCCTATATTCGTCTTATAACGTGGGAAAAAAAATTATTCTTGAAAACAATATAATTGATTGTATATATCATGCATGTTTTGAAGATATTTTTCTCTTAAATGAACGTTGTTACCAAAATCTTGGTGGTTGTTTTTTCATGCACCTTGCCTTTTTTACTTTCAAAATTTGCCAATGGCAAAACAAATAAAATAAATTCTTTTTTTTATTTGGTGTTCTGTATTTATTTTTGAATTTTGTAAAATAATTGATATTTTTGAGCACGAAGGTCTTTTGGAAACACCCTTCTACTTGATTAAGTGCTCTTGCAATATGAGTGGGACACACCTCTAAATTCTGGTAGAGTGCGATGGTATATTTTAGTTTAGTTAGTAGAGAGGCAGTTTGAGGATGAAACTAATATCAGTGCTAAATTAAGGAGTGTTTTTAATAATTTTCTTTTTTTCAAATAAAGAAAGTAGTATTATCAATCTTCAAAGTGAGACTAATTCTTCGTTCCACTGTCAGTGCACTAAGCGGTAGGAAACTGGTCACAGAATTTTTTTCATTCACCAGAGATTGGGATCGAAACCCCAACCTCTTTTTTAAAGGTGAAATGCTGAACCACCACATCAATCCTCATGGTTAGAAATAGGGTAATTATAATTGAATAAACCTCAACTACTATAAAAATGGAATTGATATCTTAAGGTCTATCTAAAACTTAACTTTTTAGTTAGAAAAGAATTTGAAAGGAACACTTTGGCATAACAAAACTCCATATTGCGTGCACGAGTCCTATAGAATAATCATTCTGTATGACAGGGTAGAATGACTACAAAATGTGAAACCAATTCGATTCCATGGACCAAGAATAACAATTTCGTTTTGTTTTATATTTTTAGAACTATTTTATTGGGTGTTTACTACTGTTCAACACCGACAACATATTTATAGATAGATTAAAAAAAAAATTCACAAAGAATTAGACAAATGAAAGAAAATCATCTATCACTTCTTTTTTGTCCAAAGTGGGACTCAAAATCTGGTCTTGTCATGACCTTCGTTGCACTTCATCAACTATACCGATCAAGGTCGTAAATATCAAAATTTTGTAAAACTTTATAAGATGAATCATATATGAGTCAGAATTTTTTGAAGATTTCTCTATTCTAAACCCTAATTCATAAAAGGTACTATATTTTCTTGAAAAGGTATCTCAAAAATTTCATAAACTCTTGGAATATTGATAGAGATCAAAACATACCAATCTTTCTGATAATTAAATACTTCAAGAACGAAGATCCACACAAATTCATTCATGGAAATCAAGTTCAAATCATCCTAGTTCAGAAGTACCATATTAACAGTCATGGAGATATCTTATGAGAGAAGAATCAAGGGATGAACAAATTTGTAGCCACATTGTTTATCAATAATATTCTTTTTTCTTCAAATTTTATTTATGATTTGCAATTTATTTTCGATCACTTTAAAATTTATTGCAAACAAAGGTATATTATTCTTCTTTTCCAGTCGGTGTAGGCTTCATGGAAAGGCTTTTCGCCTCATGGCATTATTGAACTCGCTTCCAAACAATACTTCTCCTCTGGCCTATTTCTTTCCGTTAACTATTGAGATATATAGCGTACAACATGACCCCTCTAGAAAGCATTCCTTACTCTGACCATACCCTTGAATGCAATTATTTCGATTTTACTTTTTATGATAATAGTATTTTATACCCTTTCAACGTGAGATACTGGTTATTCACCTTGATTACCTCCCTTAGTTTTCTCACTTTGCTAAGTCAATTAGTACAAAATGAATTTTCCTAGTGACATTATATGGATATCTAAAGCTGAAAGCAATTTCTAGTCTAGTATATAGAGCATTCTATGGGAAATGTGGGAAAAAGAGGAGGTCATGCACATCATCAACATCAAATCCAGTGCAATTGTATATAAAAAAACTTCACTCTTACCTTGTAAAGATAGAGATATTATTTTCCATAAACTCTCGATTCAAGCAAAACAATGACAAACAAGTATTTACAACCAACACAAAGAAAAAGAGGTGGTCATGCACATCATATCTTGAGGAATCAAGGAACTGTGTCATGTCTAGAAAGGAAAGATGACAAGACCAAGCAAAAGAACAAAAAAAAGTTGGGAAGCTAGTTAATTGTCATTGTCTCAGAAACATATTCCAAATGGTTGATGTGTTGGAATCCACTTAACCATGATGCTAACTCATAACAGATACTCAATGTTTTCTGATCCACTCATGATAAGAAAAAATTGGAATATCGTGACCCCAAAGGGACACAAAAGCCAAAAACTTGAGACTTCGATTGCATTATTGACCTTTTTCAGAATAAATAGTCAATATGCCACAACAAGAACCCCGAATCAAGAGGGCAAAATGGTCATAGTATTAGCACCAATGACTCTGAAATCTCATGTGCAACTTTTAACAGTAAACCAAAATAGCCTGTAGTCTTGCCATTATTACCATAAAGCATAACAGAATCTTTAGCCAACTTATATTCTTGTAGAATTGGGGTTAGCCGGGCCAGTGGATTACAAACATCGGAGTTTTCCTGAAAAGAAAAAGAAGAAACACTTGCAATCTGGTGAAAAATAGTTAAGCCTAAGCAGTGCATCCATATCAAGGGAGGAGAATGGAAGGTTCTTGTCAATAGATTTGTGCAGACCATACATGAACGAAAGATAACAGATAGATCAATGTGAATCGTAGAGAAGAAAAAAAGAGGATGAATTTATGTGAAAAGATCAAACTTAAAAATCATGAACTTTTCACCAGCTATACTTGTTTACAACAATTGAAGATGATTTTTCAGTATTCATGATTGACACATTCATGATCGAGACGTTCAAGCGACCCAGCGAATTAACAGTACAATTTCATCAACTTGACAAACAGGGCTAAAAATTAAAGGAACAAAGACTATGGACCCTTACTACGAACAATGCAGAAACAGCCTTTTATAACTTGGTCTTCGGGTATCATTCCCCCTCCTTTGCTTGTGTCAATCGCTTCCAACAATTTCACTACCTCATCCATTTCAGGTCGCTTGTCTGGATTTGCATCCCAGCATTTCTTCATGATCTGTGATAGAGAACTTGGACAACATTTGGGGATATCTGGTCGCAAATTCTGCAAGATGGTTACAACATGTGAATAATTTAAGCAGAAAGTGTTCTTTTCCGCACATTAAAAAAGGGAAGATAACAGACAAGTATTAACTCATGATATGACTTATGACTGTCGCTCGGACTATTCAAATATGTCAACAGGTGCATTTCGGATACTCCAAAAGTACTGCATTTTGGAGAATCCGACATGGGTGCAACAACAATTTGGAGAGCCCGAGCAACATAACTTATGAACAATGAATCGAGAAAGGCAAGCATGCGCTCTAGTACTTAAGAGCGTGACAACTCAAAAGGGATATCATATCCAAGCTATTTTGTGTGCATGACATGGGCATTAATGTGGAAGAGTACAACATACCAGTGGAATCCCACAAGTGGGGTCTGGGGAGGGCAGAATGTACATAGACCTTACCACTACCTCATAGGTAGAGAGTCCGAGCAACAACAGAAAAGATGTAGTGTTACCCGTAGAACTCCATAACATTGATTTGCATCACATGTTCATTAAAAAGCAGATTCAATATGGAAACTGGTTTTAATGTGTGTCACAAACAGGGTATAAAACAAATGGAAGAATCCACACAATTGTGCTATCAAAAGATGATAGGAATGGAAAAACTATGTCCTTCTACATACAAGGGGAAGTTATTCCTCATTTTTGTCCAGATGGTTGCATAAGAGACGAAGCTACCTAGAAATTCTTGCAATGCCATAGAAATAATTATATATTATATATCTACAAAAAAGAGAAGAAGTGAGCAGATCTATATGTTTCTACCTTAAACCTATATGAAGATTATGTTTTTACTAGTAACTCAGAGGACAAACCTGTCTAACAACGGCGGAAGAAACTTCAGCGAAGCTCAGATCTGGATACGGGAGATCACAGCAATAAATTTCCCATAAGCAAATACCAAAGCTATATACATCACATTTTCTGTTGTAGGGCTTGCCATTAAGTACCTACACAATGCATGTGATTCAATCCTTTGCACATGATAAAGAAAATCTAGATTTGATGTGACGTAGAAATCACATTAACGCAAAAATAAGGATTTTCTTGAAAGATATCAGACACTGCAAGTGAGATAGGAGAGGGTAGACAAGTGACGATATCATGCTGACATAATATATCTCAGACAGGCAAAGTCAACCCAACAACTCTCGTAAAAGTGGGAATACCTCTGGGGCCATGTACCCAAGGGTTCCAGTTTCCCCGGTCATGTCTTTGGGGTTTTGTGCTTCAACACGAGCAACTCCAAAATCAGCAATTTTTAAATTTCTATTAGTGTCTAACAACATGTTTTCAGCTTTCACATCACGATGCACAATCTTTTTTGAGTGCAAATACCTCAGCCTGAACAATTGCAAGAAGAAAATAAGCATCATTGTGTATAATTATCAAGGAAACATTGTTGGAATAAAGCCTTACCCTCTGGCCAAATCAAGAGCAAGCTGATGGACAACCTTAAAAGCAAGTTTCTTTTTCCTGTTTTTATACAAGTAGTTTTTCAATGTCCCACCATGGAGAAATTCAACAAGAACACAACAAGCCCGAGAAGGAAGGGTAGTGTAACCGTCAGAAGGATTCTTTGAAGGAATCTTAAGATTTGAAGTACCCATAGAAGCCCCAACAAACTGAAAGCAGCAAACATAATCAAATGGAAATTCAGAACATTGAGTTATTTAATTGGATCCTATGTACAAAATCTAAAACTGCCAAAGCTTGCTTTAAGCTGCATGGCAACATCTTAATATTAGTACTCATAATTAAAAGCTGAAAAGTGAGGAACCAATACTTTTGTAACATTTGGATTGTCAAGTTTGTGCCAAACAGCAACCTCCTGCCGAAATGATGCTCGCAGAGCAGCAGTTTCAGCAACTGTGGCCATGCCATCCTCTCCCCAGTCCAACAGTTTCACTAACAAATTACATGCCATAAGAAACTGTTACTGGTGGTAGGTTAAATTCCTGGAAAGCTTTGAGAATAATGTTGATTAATTTCATTAATTGGCAGCATTTCTTTTTCATATATACTTTATCCAACATACTTGTTACAAATTATGTGGAGTTCATTGGCTCAAGTTAGTCTAATCATGAGTTCACAACTCACAAAGATGTTTAAATTCTGATCTACGTTCCAAATTTGCAGCATGTAGCTATAAGACCGAATATATTGCACAAACCCTATATTTTTTACTCTTTTGGGGGTGGAAGGGTGGACCGGAGGAAGAGAAAGCTGACTTATTTAAAACATGAATAAGTAGAGTAGTTTCATTGAAAAAAAAATATTTTACCTTGGGAAATGCACATTCATTAAGAACGATTTGTGGTAAATTGAAATACATAATTTACAGTCAGTAAACTGTTTAACGCTTCGCTCTACAAAGGTGCTGCAAATTTCATTGCAAACACAGCTTCTTTACTGGCCTAAATAGCTAACAACAACTACTAAGCTTCAGTCCCAAAATCTCACTGGCCTAAATAGCATTGAGAAAAATGTTACCTGACAAAATCTTAGAAATTGATGAATTTAGAAATTCTTTTGCAGGTGTATCATCCCTTCCATTAAACCACTATGTACGCGATTATTTTCAGCCGGGACTTTGGTCAAGACCTTGGGGTATAGGCATTTCAGCAGACCATTCTCGAATGAAATGAGAGTTTTACTTCTGCGTCTCTTTTTTTATGATAATGGTAGTCGGGACCAGCTTTTTACACCTGGACTAATTCCACGAGATACCTATCACCTCCCAAGGTATTTTTTGTCACCGCTAGGATTTGAGCATGAGACCTCATGCTTCTCAACACTTGTCTTTTTTCCCACTATTAAAAACTTATGCAGGATGTGAACAAGGAGCTTAGCTCACCAAGCTGAGCCACTTTTGGCAGTAATTTTATCCAAGCTCCCTCAACCGACCACACAAGAATAAAGAACAAAAAGAACCTTTCTTTTATTGTTGAGATGAGAATAAAAGGAATTTTCAATGTCAACCCTATACATCTTATCAGAAAAATAGTGTTTTGAGTAATTATAATATAAGGCAATAATCATTTAATGCAAACTGCAATATCAACAATCCAGTTCAGTGCTTCAAATCCTGGTAGTGAATATCACTAAATTCATTTCAAACCATAAGTTAATCAGGCAACAAAAAGTAAAAATCAACAGATTATCCACCAAAAAGAAACAGTTTTTTTACGATATCACTTGTGAATGCCATTTAATATAGTGATACACTATCTAATACACAAGAGAAAATACAGTGGACTTGGACTTAGTTTTCTAGGTATCCAAATTTGTTAGGTAGACGTGAAAAATGAATATTATCACTAGCCATGTCAAAGTTCACAGGAATCACTACCACTACAGTCCAATTACAATGGATATCCAGCTCAACTTATTTCACCAATGATCACAATGACTCTTATTTATAGTTTCTTTTACTTCTTTTGTGTATTAAAGAAAAATGAACGATATCGAAATATAAACAACAATATCTAATTATCTACAAAAACTGAAAAGATAGGCCGAATGTATAGGCTAAAATATGAGGCACATGAACCCATGGTCTTTCTGTAAAACTGGGCATTTCATTTATATATCATCTGCCGATACACTTACGAAAACAGCCTCTCCACCTCTATGAGGTAGTGGTAAGGTCCGCGTACATTATACGCTCGTCAGACCCCACTTGTGGGATTTCACTGGTTATGTTGTTGTTTTTGTATCATCTGCTGACACACATGCTACAACAAGGCTAAATGGTGAACTTGATTGAATATTGAGTTATTTATGTAGAAGACTAAGGATCAATTCTCACTTATAAACATCTTTTCGTTCTTTTGATCCGTGTTCTAGAAATCCTATATTCTGCTGAAAAGGAGTCCTAAATTCCAAATATAACACGTAGCAAACAAGATCATAAGACAAACATAGAAACAAATGTTACCTGCAACATCTTGATTGTCATAGACACCGCGATAAACGGTACCATAGGTTCCCTTAGCTACAAGATACTTAATTTCCAACTTTGAAGGATCAATCTCCCATACTTCCTTAGGCCTTTGTTGATTTTGTTTCTCCAAATTGTTCGACCAAACACGGCTCAAATGCTTTTCCAATTGAACATCCAAGCTTTTCAGATCAATTTTGTCAGCCCTGAATATCATATCTTTGCTACTAATGCTTCGAAGACTCTTCGATTCCATATTCTTATCACTAAGGGTACCTGCCCCTTCCAATTTGGACAGTTCTTCAACTTTCTCCTTAGCATTCAAATCCATCTTTGAATAAAACTCCAATAATTCAAGCAACAATACTCACAAAGCTTCAAACTTTTAGCAAACACCTGATCTGCAAAAACCAAAAAGTTCACATTAGACCATAGATAAACACAGAATAAGGGTATTTTATTTCAATAAGCTAATGAACATGAAAAACATAAAATTCTCAAAAAAGAAAAACACCTTCCACCCCATAACCCAAATTTCAATTCCAACTGTAATTCCTTTTTTTCCAAATTTGACAAATAAATAATATAAATTACACAAGAAAAGAAGAACAATTCAAAGCAAATGATAAAAAAGAACTGACTTTTAGGATCTCTTCAAAGACGCAACCTTTTTCTCACCACCAACCATTCTATTTATTCACAAATGACAATCATTTAAATTAAAAAGGAAAAAAAAGTAAACCCTAAGGAAAATGACCTTTAATTCCCCAGACAAAGAACAGAGACCAAAAAGAATAACACAACCAAAAAAAATTTTTAAAAATAATAAAAGATCAAGAACTGATTTTTAAGGGAAAAAGAAGAATACCCACAATCTGAAATCAAAAACCCATATGCAGAAAAAGAAGATTTAGCCATAAAACACAAGAGACGCAAAGTTTGACCCAACCCCCTTTTTCTGCTTTGATGATTTTTCTTTGAGAAAAGGTCAGAGAAAAAAAAGGAAATTTTATGAGAGGAGTAAAAAGAAAAAGAAATTTTAATGGGAGGAGAAAAATACGCCTAGAAAAAAGCTTCAATTTAATTTTATTTACCATTAAAAATGTCTATTTTTTCTTCATAAAAGCATGAGATTCTCTCCACCAAACAACAAAGAGAATAATTGTACTCATTTCCGTGCAAATCCTTGCAACTAAATTACCTGTAAAACATAAATTCCTCCACGTATCATACAAACATCATGTGAATTGACCAAATTGTCCTTCTAGGTTTTTACCTCTTAGGCAGGCAATTGAAATAGAAACGTCAATATTGTATGCTTAAGAATACAGCTGGTACAGGCATGTCGATCGAGAAGTGTCTACTTATACATATATATATATATGTAATAAATATATTTTTTTTGGTGTAATAAAGTAATTTATTTACTCCCTCCATTTTAAAAATAATAATTTGCCTTCTATTTTATTATGTTTCAAAAAAGAATGTCTTCTTTAATTTTTTGACAATATTTTAATTTCTAATTTCCACTTAAATTAACAAGATTAGAAGATGTTTTGATACATATGACATAACTTTAATTACAACCACAAAATCAAAAAGTTTTTTTTTATTTTTTTAAACTTCATATTAAATTAAACTAGATCATTTTTTTTAAACGGAGGAAGTACTTATTTTTACAAAAATATATTTTACTCCCATCTAATTTTACTTTAATGGATGTGTGGGGTAGGAAGGGGAAAAAATATTTTGAGGGTTAATAGGTAATTTCCATTTGTTTATTTTAATGTACAATAGGTGAAACAAAATACTATAATCTAGATCATATATACATATAATCTAGATAATCAATGCGAAAATATAATTTGTGAAACTTGTCTTTTCCTCTTCTAATAAGAAATTTATTTTCCTCATTTAATCAATGTAAAATATTAAATGTGGAAATTATTTTTCTTATTTTTAATCAAAAAAATTATTTCTACAATTTTAAGAAATTTGTTTTAGAGAAAACATTTTTGAGAATTTTGATTAATCAAATACAAAAAAAATTAAAAACGTTCACACCAAACACATCGTATGTGTTTGATTTTGACTTGACGTAAAATATTTAAAAGTATAAAAAAAATTAAAATAATGTGATCTTGAATGAAAAATGAATTAATTTTAAATTTTGTGATCTTAAATAAAATATATGAACACATAATGTATTAAAATTTCATCTAAATACTGTAATTTTGTGTGTGTAACGAGGATATTAAAACTAAAACTTATAAAATTTAAAAGTGATATTATTTTATTTTCATATTTTGAGTGTCAAAACTAAGTGATTCTGAATTTTGTTTTTTTGTTGCTTTGATTGTGTGGTCTATTTTTAGAATGGATTGCCTCGACTATGTTTCAAAGTAATCTAAATGTGTTATATATAGGAAAATCAGATTCCCTCTATTAAATTACTCCAAATTAGGAAAATATATGTGTTTTTTCCTTTTAACTTTTGGAATGGGGAAATATCTTTTTTAAAAGAAAAAATAATTAGGGTAGGGAAAAGAAAAATGAGGAGGGGGATTACAATGTTGGGAATCAAACCCTCACCATCAAGGTGAAAGTTCATGTAGTCAACGAACTGAGAATAAATAGTTTTATATTTTTTATCATCATTAAGGTTTTTCTTAATTAAAACGTGCTTCTGATAATTATTGAATTCAAGTAATATATATTACTCTATTCGTCCTAAATTAATTGAATTATTGAGATTTTTTTTAATTAATTTGAGACGAAGGGAGTAATAAACAATAACGCCTTTTAAAACTTTAACCTAAGAGGCACTAACGCTTTTTGAAACAAAAAAAAAACAACGCTTAGGGCACTTGTCTGAAGACACGCTTCTCTTAATGGTGAAAAAAAATTATTGCATACTCCTTCAACAACAATCAACTACCTATTTACAATGAGTATATTGTTTCTTTCTGGTTTCGTCAAATTATTTTTTACTCCTTTCATTTATATTTTGTCTATAAGGATAATTGTTATCGATCTTCATTTTTTATTACGATCATATTTGAGAATTTTCTAATTTTACAATGTTAATGTGTGGTATACGTGAGTGAACTTGCTTCTCCACCTTTTTAAGGCTGATTGAAAAAACTAAACTCGCTATTTGATTTTGTAATACATAAAAATATATTATTCTTTTTTGCGTGTATTTACATTATACATGACCAAATACTAATTAATATGGTACTAATAATAGAGGGAGTTCCATTTCTTCTTTTTTGGATGTATAGCTTGAGAAAATATCCCTCCAGTTGAATGTGTATTTTTATTAATATATGTATCTGTTGTTGATAGATAACCAAGGTCAAATGATTTTGCCACTGTTTTGGAGAAAGACAAAGTCAAAGGGAAAACAAAAATTATTACATATTCACTTTAAAAGCTATTAGAATCACTCAATTTTTATATATATTAAAATTAATTAAATATAGTAGCTACAAGCTTGTATAAACACAACAACAACATAACCCCAATGCCTCAAAAGCTTCCGCCCATTGCAGGGTAAGGGAATCAGATGTACGCTGCCTGACCCCTATGTTTAAAAATATAGCGCGACTGTTTCCTGATGACCCATGATAAACGTCGAAAGTTGCATTGACTAACTGCTACTTCACAATTGAAAGAAGCGCAGACAGTTTAAAGAGACATTTTGCTTTATTTCATCATACCCCAAAGCCAAAAAATAATGAATCTTTGGCTCCTTCCGAGATTGATGGAAAACAAGCTTGTAACAAACATAAAAATTTGCTTATTACATTATAAATGTTTTAGTAGAAATTCTTGAATTTTCATGTTTTTTTGCTATGTGAATATTTGATTGGTGCAACTTAGTTAACAAGGGAAAGCAAATTGCGATGTTTTATTAGTTATTTTTAAAATTCGTACTAAAACTGATTATTGCTTCTGTCTTTCATTAATATTTATAGATTATAATTAATCCAAAGATGGAATATAAGATTGTGAATATTTAAATTGATCACTTTATCTGCAATCCAAACATTCACCCAATTTTGAGTACATAATACGGATTCATTTAATTTATGTAATTTATAATTTTAAAAAATACTTCTACGTAACACTTGGTTCAAATGTAGAATTCAGAATTGCTCGTTTCATAAGAGTTGAATTTATCATGTGTATTTTATTTTTCATATGACTAATTATGTTACACTTCTAAGAAGAATATTAATACTGATAACTATCGAGTCTTGGTCAGGACAGAACGAAGAGAATATACATTAGAAATTTTATCTATAAAAAGTATTATATGAGGTACACTTCATTATATATTTATACCTTCTAAAATTAAAATAAGCATTAACTTATGATTGTTTATCTATATAAATTTAGACAATATTCAATCATCTTAACCTTGACAAATAAGTCACTATATCACAATCTATATTGACCGTTATCAAAAGTTATATTTTTATCATTTATATATAATTTCTACATCAAATTTTAATCTAATAATATTAATATTATATAAGTATTAACTTGTGGTTGTTTATTTATATAAATTTAGACGATATTCAATCACTTTAACCTTGACAAATAAGTCACTGTATGACAATCTATATTGATTGTTAACAAAAATTATATTTTATCATTTCTAAATAATTTCTGCGTCAAATTTTAATCTAATAATATTAATATTTTCTTTTTGAAAATTACATATTACATAATTTAATGTACATATGCAGCACATGTTCCGTGAAACTAGTTAGTAAAAAAATAATCATTCACTGTATAGACATATATAGTTAATATATATTTCATATATAATCAAACTATATTTAGTTTGTAAGTGTATACAACAACAACAACAACAATAACATACCCAGTAGAATCCCACACGTGGGGTCTGGGGAGGGTAGAATATACGCAGACCTTACCACTACTAGAAGTAGAGAGGTTATTTCCTGGGAACCCTCATCTCAAAACTAGTTTGTAAGTGTATCAAAATGTATATTTAGTGTATAGCTAAAGTATAGGTAATTTACATTGTATAGTCGACGTATATTTTCTATAATTTTTGTCAAGTTATATTCTATAGTAATATATATTTTCTATGATTTTGGGCAATCTAATAAAATAAAACTGGAAATATTTAATATAAATTAATTAATTTATCATTTATATTTAAAATTATCCCAATAAAAAATACACCATAGACGTAAAGTCGTATTTTTTATCCTTTAAATGGATTGATTTTAAAATTCTGTCCCTTAACGATTAGATTTGTATTTACATTTTGTTTTGGATACTTGTGTTATATTTATTATTATATATTTCATAATATGTCATATTATAATATTTAGATAAGTTGTATCATTTTTTATTATTATATAATTTCACACACTAATAATTCGGATAATAAAGTGTGAGAGTAGTAGGGTATTTGGTAAAGCTACTATAAAAAAATAACGGTGAAGAATAAAATAGAATTGTTAAATGAGAAGAAAATGTTAAGATAACAATGCAATCACATTAATTAGTCATTACATAAAATTAGATTTTTCATCATTATCTATTAATGAGTTTGAACTATATGCTCTAATAAAATTTAAGTAGCAATCAAAATAAATATAATATTTAAACTAACAATATGATATCAGTATTAATCATTCAAAAAAGATGTTAATAGTGCACAAATTAAGCTATGTCTAAACATAATTTATGAAATATTATGATATAAAAATATAAATTTATCCGTAAAGAAAAAAATATTGTTATGAAAGTTAGAGATTCGGTACAAAATAGGGGTAAAAATGCAATGAACCCATTGTGTGAATCCATTGTATCACTTCTTTTTAGTCAAAGTATTTAAATTGTGTGAATCTATCATTTTAAAAGCTTAAATTATTATAGTGAATATCTTATATTTATTATTAAGAAAAAAGAATATAAATATTTGATGATAAATATTAAATACATCTTTTTTTGTATCACATCAAATGCTTTACATGTAATTATTAATCTAAATATTTTTATTATTTATATTTTATTAAAGATTCGATATTCACATTGAAATTTGACATTAACATCATATAGAACTGCCTTGGAAGAGGAGGTAGAGATGGGAGGTCCCGACCAATGATGTTTTGTCATACTCAATGTTTGAATACGAAATCTTTGATTAAGAGAGAAGTAATTTGTTAAAACTGAAACTTGTGTAGTTATTTATTTTAACTTTGTAAAGTAAAATAAGATTTACTTTATATCGATAAATTTGAAGAAAAAAAATCAATAAATTGGGGAAATAAGATTGAGAGAGATATAGCGTAAAATCAAATAACATATATATTCATTTAAGTTAGTCCAAAATAAAAACATTAAAGCTGGATTTTTTTTATTTGATTTTTTGATTTTTTATTCTTATAACCCGTTCAAGTAACCTTTGAAAGAAAAAAACATTATAACCATCACGTATAAGGGCTTTTCGGTCATCAACTAATACTCATTAAAGCTTGATACACCGATTCCTTTATAGCATTGGGTAATCAAGAGTAATTATTACTCTATTTTTTTCTCATTTGATGTCGGAGAAAATATATATTAAAGATAAAAATTGATAATTAATGAATTTCATGATTTTAATATAAATGACAGAATTTTTTGTTTATGAGAGTTTGACTAATTTGAATTTGCACCGCATAGGATCTTATTTAAACTCAAACTCGAGATCAGGAATTATTCGTCTCTAGTCAAGCATGCACCCTTCCCAGAAAAATGACACCCATCTACTCAAACTTCTGTTACACTATAATCCTTTGAGTTCACTTTTGCATACTTCAACTATTTCATAAATTAGTATTTATCATCTCCCATTTGTTTAAGTAATTAAACTCTCACGCATCTCGAATATTTCATAGTTTACTCACTATCTGTTTTAAGTATTTAAACTCTTATGCATCTCAACTATTTAGTTTACTCACTATTTCTACCTACACACAATAGCAGAGCCACATAGAGTTTGGTAAAAAATTTTACTCTTTCTTCCATTTTAGGTGACATCCTTTTCTTTTTGGTCCGTCCCAAGAAGAATATCATCTTACTTTAATTAGAAACAATTAACATTTTCTTATCAAGTCAAAGGGTGCCACATAAAATGGAACAGAGGGAGTACTATTTATATATGTCAAAAATAAATTTTCATGCATAAATAATAGATGTCAAACTCCCTTCGATTAATTCATGTCTACTTCTTAGAATTCTAAATCCCTTAAAGAAAATTCTAACTCTGCCGTTGTCTACAGAAATAGCGATAACTTTGTTCATCAAAAGCTTAAGCAGTTGGAAGAGCAAGCTAGTGTTTGTTGTCTCCAAGAGTTTCACTAAAATTCCTCTTTATAATCTCTTCAATATAGCAATCACCATAAATAGTTCATCCCCACACACTCTCTTTTGGCTTGCATTTGGTCTCAAATAGCATACAAGTATTAATAGCATAAAAATGAAGCAATATATCAAAGGAGAAAGGACCAAAAATAAACATTCTTAAGTTACAAAGATCCACAATGCATAAACATCTAGAACTAATACTAAAAAGCTAACCTAAATTATCCATTTTTGCGCATTTCACATCTCATTTATCCATTGTGTCACTTACCTATATAAACTATCACTCCTTTTATATTAAAAAAACACATCGATATTGAGTTGGCCCACACGTGTTTGTTGTTGATTAAGACCAAATATTTAGCCAACACAACATCAAGATGTATTTTAATACAAATGGAGCGATAGTTTAGAAAGGTGAAGAAAAGAAATGGATAGTCAAAGTATGAAATTCACGAAAAATTGATAGTTAGGTGTACTTTCTACCGCTAACTCAAAATTCTGTAAAGGAACAGATGGTTGCCATTAGGTGATAGATATCAAAATCATGCTACATAAATCATGGTAGCAATTTGCACACATTAAAGAGGACTCCTGCAAGATAAATGTTAATTGAATAGTTTATAAGATGCCAAGAGTAACAAAGTGTATTTTCAAATTAATAGACTAGCAAAGGTAATGAAGGTTTTGTACAGTCATATATAAGAGGATCTCCAACAAACTACAATACTACAACTACTACGTTGACCGTACCATGTCTAAAGCATAGCATGCGGCAACAAGAAGGGCACTCGAGTATGCAAAAGTGACATCACGGTATGAGCTACAAGGATGACGTCAACCGGAAAGCATGTATACCTCAAGGCCCCTGGAAAAACTGAGGATATCGGTCTCCAAAAGACATGGAGCAAAGCCTCGAAACAAAAGCCACTAATTGCTTAAATAATTATCCCTTTGTCCTCATTATGGTGATGCTGCCTTTTCCTCCTTCTGTTGGAATTGTGGTCTTCCCAACAACAGGCTTTCCAGAGAAAGCAGACTTTGGGTAGGCAACTGAAGGATCTTCCATATTCTGTGGTGCCTTTGATTTTGGGGTGCGTATCCGTTGGTTTATGTCTTTCAAAGTCACATCTCCGTGTACACCACATGGCTTAACAAAAGCAAATGGATAGACAACAGAGGAAGCAGCTTTTATAGGAGCTCGCATATATGATTTCCTACCTGGTGAGGGCGGAGAGTAGACAAGTTTAGCTCACATATGAGATATGGCTCAGAGAGTTCTCTACAGGGGTACCTAATACTGAGACAATATTCTGTGATGAAATATCCATGACAGAACCGGAAGAAAAATACCTTTGAAAACAACACTTTTACGAGTCTGTACAGGGCGCTCTTGAACCACATTAGATTCACATTCAGGCGCGGCATTGCAAATCTCTGCATAGAGAAACAGAAAGTAGAGAACGAAATAAAGATGAATGAGCACCTCGTGGCACAAATCAATAAGGAAAATTAGCTACTAAAATTAAGCAAAGATGTCTCACTAACCTGAAATATCAAGCTGAATATCAGAGGCCGCGCTGTTTCCAAAAAATATTTTGTCAGAATGGTGTTTTTTCTTTTTACTTTCCAAAAAAGATAGAAAGTTCTTATGCAAAAGCTTAAAACATACATATCCTCAGGGCTCACATGCATCTGAGAATCGTTAAAACAACTAGCAACCCATCCTTCAGATGACGGATCGAGCCCCTCATTACCAGATGAAGACATGTCCTCTGGCAAAAAGATAATTATCTGTGAGCTTATAGATGCAATTGGTTTGTATCTGATGAAAAGCAGAAATGAACAGGAAACAAACCTGAAAATCCCGAAACCCACTGAGACATTTCAGAGATGAATTCTTCAACAGAAGTATCAGTCTCCTAAACCATGGAACAAATACAAAGATCATTAATTCTTAAAAAGGTACGTGATTTGGAACGACAAACTCCCATATCAATTAAATTGTTCAAATTTTTTTACAAATTTTACAAGGGCTTTAAATTGGAGGCATCTTAAGTAACAAATCAGACACATTGTAACTAATTTAGCAATCAGCAAATAGTCAAGGATACTACTAAAATCTGTTGTTTCTTAACATGAATTGATAGGACAAACCTACAGTGAAAAATAAAGGCCCGATTATGCCCTGAGTGAACCCCAAAAGGAGTTGTAACCAGAATAATTCTGTGATATAAATGAATGATCAAGACAAACAAGAAAAATATCAAGTGGAACAACCTAAAAATGTGACAGTATATGGGAGCCTACCTGCGAATTTAAAAATGACGATGATAGTTCCTCATTGCTAAGTGGTGCATCTGATGCTTCAGATTCAAACTGTAGCATTCTTCGCCTTTTCACTTGTGAGGATGACTCATTGTATCTCTGGGTTTCCTTGTCATTGTTGTCTGTAAGTACAAAAGTGAGATACGGAAAATATTATAACTGTAAATAATGATATTGTAACAACGTCATAAAGCACCCAAATTCAACATCTGGATATATAGGAACTTAAAGTATCCTCTGGCAGAATATTTTATGTAAATGCATTCATGTAAAGCAGATCAAAATTACTTGGTCATTGGCATCTCAAAATTTCAGTTTTTAACACCATAAAAAGTGCAATAGAAACTCTTGATTAAGGTATAAGGCCATAGTTTGCTTAAGAGTTGAGGCACAAAGTGCTTGTCGCCTATGTTGCTCAGACTCGGGTGCGGATGTCCGATATAGGTATGGATCTAGAGATTGGATCCTTCATAATCTTAACTTTACGATTCGGGGATATGAATCCAAGTATGGATATGGATGTGAGGATTTAGCTAAAAATAATTCAAACATCTAAAAAGAAGAGTAACAAAACCTAAATTACGAGATTGTATGTGGAAAATTTGAGGAGAAAATAGTGATCAAGTGGAGAATCCTCGAAGGAGATAAAAGGAAAAAGGAATGACATAGAAATTTTTATATACAACAAGGTATTCCATTTTCTTCAGAGTTACTTTAGCTCTTGTTTTGATTACAACAATTATTGAATCCGTCCAGAATTTCTTCGCCGATTTTGGTCAAAGTGCCCAAACCGGTTGACCAGATTGTGTATGGATTTCCACACCCACAAAATGTCATCTCAACATGAATGCGGCACCAAAAGTGAAGAGTCCAAGCAACTTAGCTTGTCACTTCGTCCCATGATAGTAATCTTTTTAGCAAATACAACTTAACCGACCAATTCAAATAAAGATTATCCAAGAAGCCATCACATTATGCACTCCCAAAAATACATAAAACCAAGTCAAATACGGAACAAATTATATGTAGGTGCATGTTCATTCTGTAAGCAACATTGATTCAAGTAACACAGACATCTAATATGACATGGCTTGTAGATAGGAAAATGCAGATTACTTGATATGATTCTGGAGCAAAGAATATAAGTTTGGCCAAATCATAATCAAACAAGCATAATTCATGGAAGTGGCAGTAAAACGCTGAATAGAACTGCAAAAGAGAAGCTGCAAGTACTTTATGAGAGCGAGGACGCAGTATCATCTTACCGTAGCTGCTACCATGGTAAGCCAACTCTCCACAAGACTTAACTGGAGTTCTTTCATCATCAAACATAAAGGAAATGTCTTCACCTTTGCTCAACAAGCAATCAGATATATCTATTCACATGGCGCCAAACACATTCATCATCAGTAAATTGGACATGGTAATATTCTTTACTGATCAAAACAAGGAAAACAGGTCTTACCAACATCAGGATCATCTCCGAGAGAGTAACTGTCACGCCATTTCCACATGTCACTGTGTACAACCAAACACGGAATATATTCAGTGCATTTATTTCTAGGAAATAATGTAAACCAGAGTAGCCTCACAAATGTTGGAAAATCCACAAGGGATATACCACATTGTACTCATTAATTAGCTAAATGGTTTAATGAGAGCAAAGCAGAAACATATTCACAGAGATGCACAAATCAGTCACCACGAAATCGCCTTAACGAATTTAGGAAATAAAGCAGTAAATAATAAGTAAAGAATATAGAGCAAAAGTATTTTGAGCAAAGAGTCTATAGGAAACACCTCTCTACATAGATCGTACCCTCCCCAGACCCCACTACACTGCATACATTGTTGTTGTTGTATAGAGCAAAAGTAACACCACAGCATCAGATCTACTGATCAGTATCCCAATCTAAACAAGTAAAGCCAATTCAAAAACACAGTAAAAGCAACATCACACACAACTATAGAATCTACACACAAATAATTGGGGACAGGATCAACATGATGTTCTTCACTGGAAAGAACCTCAAAAATAAACAGTTAAGCACCCAAAATCAATGTCTTGTCACTGAAAATACTGAGAAATGTATCTATAACATCCATATAGAGTAACAGATTAGGAAAACAAAACAGATTGCAGAAACATATGGAGCAAAATGAAACAAATTCCCCCAAACTGATTCACACTCAGTTAGACCAAGAAAAGCAAAACCCATCTCCCATTTCACCATTTCTGTCCTAAAAAATCAAACCCCACCAAACCCTACCAAAAAGGGTGTCCAAATATCCCAATCAACCATCAAAAAAGCCCCCTAAACAAATCGTAAAAACAGTCCAAGAACAAACCAACCCATGAGAAAACAAGTGAAAGAAATCACCTTTCAGGATTGAAATTCATTTTCTCAGATATGGGGTGTGTTTGCTTCAACGGATACTAGAAAAAATGAAAAAAGGGGCAGCAGAAAATAGTTTGACTGGTCGAAAATCTAGTCCTTCCCCTTCATATCTCTCTTTCTTTTTATACTTTTAGACCACATATATTAGCCGTTAAATACAGATCATGCTAATATAATAAACTTTGTCTTCTTTCTTCTCAGCAATAAAAACACTACGCAGTTTTGGAGGAACATTAAAAAGCAAAGGAAAACAGAAAAAGAAAAGGAAAACTCTTTGACTACGTGTAGAACAAACCGGATGTTAGTGGGTGGAGTGTGGAGGGTGGAGTTGGCAAAATTCGGGTCGGGTCGGGTCGAAAATTTATTGGGCTGAAAAATGTTCTCCGTGTATCATCTGTAATATGTCAATTTTATGATCCAAAATTACAAAAAAGGGATAATTATATTATATTATATTAAATGATCATTCAGTTAAAATAATTATCAAAAAAATAGTTAATTATAGAATAAGTATATATAATTAGTGTATATTTTATTTCACATATAATTAGTGTATATTTTATTTTCAATCATAGAATAAGTATATATAATTAGTGTATATTTTATTTTCACATATAATCAAGCTATATTTAACTTTTACGTATATCATAATGTATATTTAGTGCATAGCTAAAGTATAAATAATTTACATTATATAATCGACGTATATTTTATATAACTTTTGACAAACTACATTCTATAATAATATATATTTTCTATGATTTTAAGCTATTTTTATGTAAATAAAACTGACAATATTTATATAAATTAATTAATTTATTGTATATATTTAAAATCATCTCAATAAAAAATACACTATAGAGGTAAAGTCATGCCTTTTTATCCTTTAAATGGATTGATTTTAAAGCTTCTTCCTTCAACGATTAGATTTGTAGTTACATTTTGTTTGGATAATTGTGTGTATTATTATATTTCATAACATATTATATTATATTACATTATGTTATATGTATTATTTTAATAAATATAATATTTAAATAGAGTGTATCATTTTTCATTATTATATAATGTGATACATTAATAATTTGAATAATAAAATGTGAGAAAAATAGGATATATGGTAAAGCTACTATAAAAAATAAAGATAAAAAATAAAATAGAATTGTTAAATGAGAAGAATATATTAAGGTAACAATGCGGTTACATTAAATTAGTCGTTTTACAAAATAAAATTTTTCATTGTTATCTGCTGATGAATTTGAACAATATGCTACAACAAAATTTAAATAGCAATCAAAATAAATATAATATTTAAACTAACAATATAATATCGATATCAGTCACCCAAACAAGGTGTTAACAGTGCACAAATTAACTTATGTTTAACTATAACATATGAAATATTATAATATAAAAAAAAAATTTATCTGTAGAGAAAAAATTATTGTTATAAGAGTAAAAGTGCAATGAACCCATAACAGGAATAATAATAATAATGAATAAACAATTTTCAAGTCATATTACTTCTATTGTATCACTTCTTTTTAGTCAAAGTATTTACATTTTGTGAATCTATACCCATAAAAGGTATAATAATAATGAATAAACAAATTCAAGTCATATCACTTTTATTGTATCACTTCTTTTTAGTCAAAGTATTTAAATTTTGTCAATATATCATTTTAAAAGTTTAAATCGTTACCTAAGAAAAAAGAATATAAATATTTGATGATAAATACAATGGTATTAAGTAAGTATTTTGTTTTGTATCACATCAAATGCTTTATGTGTAATCTGCTAATCTAAATGTTTCTTACTTATTCATATTTTATTAAATATTTAATATTTGCATTGGAGTTTGATTTATTCGAATTAGCATCACATAAGACTCTATTTGAGAAGAGGGATGGGAGGTCCTGACCAATGATTTTCTTTATATTTTATATTCGAATATGAAAATCATATTAAGAGAGAAGTAATCTATTAAAACTGTAAATGTTAAATATATTGTGTAGTTATTTTTGGAATAAATATATCTTGTAGATATTTAGTTCCTTAGAATTAGGCTAGTAG